>NEEE01002347.1:6413-24920 GCA_002278615.1 Pogonus chalceus
AAATATAAATTATTCTATTTTTAAATATTTTCTTGAAACAATGAAACTATGACAAAAACAATATGATTGTTTTAATATATTTTAATATACGTAAAATTATTTAAACTATGTAAATATTGCTTGATTTAACTTTAATTGTTTATATTATTGATATTTTATGTAGGTATGTAAAAGTAGGAGATAAAGTTGCCCAATTTGATAATATTTGCGAAGTGCAAAGTGACAAAGCTTCTGTTACAATTACAAGTCGCTATGATGGAGTTATTACAAAATTGCACCATGAAATTGATGATATTGCGCTGGTGGGAAAACCATTATTTGATATAGATAGTTTAAGTGCAACATCTGAAGGTAAAATTAAACTCATTTTTTATTTAAATAATAAATTTACCAACCTGTTATTTTATTTCTAGATGAAGTTAAAAATGAACCAAACGAAGTTAAAATCGAAGTTCCTACTCCAAAAATAGAAGCAATTAAAGAAATTGAAAACATAAAAACTGGTACAAAATATGGTTTCAATATTTTTACGTGCGTTTAATAAATATTCGTTTATTTTTAAGATTCTACATTCCATGGTTTTGCTATCCCATCAGTTCGAAGACTCGCGAAAGAAAATAAGGTATTTTAATGCAGTTACAAAAACTTTCATAATTAAAAAAATATTTTTATTATTATTTTAGATTAAAGTAACAGACGTAAAAGGAACTGGTAAAGATGGACGCGTTTTAAAAGAAGATATTTTAAAATACTTACAAAAGAAATCCTCACCTTTAGAATCTCAAGATGACATGAAAATTGAACCAATTCGAGGATATACCAGAGCGATGATAAAAACTATGAGTGAAGCAATGGTAAAAACTTACTTTAATTATTTTTACAAAATATTTAACTTTTATATATTTTTAGAAAATACCACATTTCGTGTATCACGATGAAATTCGCGTGACAAATTTAGTAAAACTACGAGAAAAAATTAAATTAAAATCGACTGAAACTAATTTAAAAATAACATTCATGCCATTTTTTATTAAAGCTACATCGAATGCACTTTTACGTTTTCCGATTATAAATGCAAGATTAGATGAAAATCATGAAAATATCATTTATTATAAGTCGCATAATATTGGAGTTGCAATGGATACCCCGTCAGGGCTGGCTGTACCAGTTATAAAAAATGTTCAAAATAAAAATGTTATAGAAATTAATAATGAATTAAAACGATTACAAGAATTAGGAAAACAATCAAAATTTTCTAAGGATGATTTATCTGATGGAACTATTTCATTTTCGAATATTGGAGCGGTAAATTTATTAAAATAATTTATATACATAAAAATTAAATTAATTTTTTTTTTGTAGATTGGGGGGACGTATGCAAAACCTGTAATTTTACCACCACAAAGTGCTATAATTGCATTAGGGGCATTCCAAGTAAATATATAAATTTTATATCATTAATTTTAATTTCTAATGTAATTTTTTTCACAGACTCTTCCAAGATTTGGAGACGACGGAACAATAACACGTGAAGTTATTACATATTTTAGCGGAGCTGGGGACCATCGTATTATTGACGGTGCAACAATGGCTCGATTTTGTAATGTCTTGAAAAAAAAAATTGAAAATCCTGAATTTTTGTTTTTAAATTTATAATTTATATTTAATTATATTTCATGTTATAATAAATATAATGACTGTTATATTGTGTATTATTATTTAAAAAATTTACCAATTTAGAGTTGTAAGGTGGAAATGCATGAAATTTTTTTTATAAAATATTTATATATTTTAATAAAATTTTTATACATTTCTATAAAATAATTTAATAATTTATAATATTCANCACTATTTAAAATATTAATACAATTTGAGAGTATACGTCATATCTATAAATTCAAGATTAAATCAATGTAAAATATTTTTAGATAAAATTTATGGATACAAAATTCGTATTTTTATAAAATTTTATTTTTTATTGACCTGAGTTAATATATGTAACATACATTTGTAATTAGCAAACAAACAATAATTTTTTTTTTTAATTTACATCACAGCAAATTCATTTTATAACAAATTATTTCTTGAAAATAAATAAAAACAGAAAATTTAAGGCGGTTATTTACGGTATAATAAATTATGTTAAATAGTTTTAATAATAAAACAGTCAAGTAAAAATAATGATTATATAAATTTATACAATTTTTAATATTATTTTATAAAATTTTTACTTTAATAAAACATGATAAAAATTTCAGTAATATTAAAATTTGAGTATATTAGGTTACTTATTTTATAAAATTAGTATAAGGCATAGATCCATTACGCTTTTTTTTATTATCAATAAAATTTCGTCGAATATATACTCATATTTGGCTGATATAAGTAGCAGTTTAGGCCACACGTTAATAATATACCAAGGCACTTACGGGTAGCACCAATACTGATTAATTTATAATTATTAATCTGCTGCTCTAACTGCTGAAACAAAATTTATTTTTTAATCAAAATAATGATAACTCATTTTTTAAATACCTATGAATCAGTGATACTATGATACTTCAATTACTTATATAATTAAATGATAAACTTTTAAGATTTCTATTAACAAGTTGAAGGTCAAAAAAAAATTCATTATCAATAAATTATTAATAATTTGAAATGTTTTAATTCAACATAATTATAATTTCGTAATATGAAGAAACGCCTACATATAAAATATTATCAGTAATATACTTTGAGAACAATAACGTTTATTGAAACTAATTGCCAATTAATTTAATTAATGTTATATTAACACACTTAAAGATATCATTAAGCATTAAAAAATTTTATATTAAAATTAATAATCCTATTATTCACCTAATTCTTATTAGTTTTAGTCAACGTAAACTATGATTAAATTTTTACCTATGACCCACAAAATTCTTTATTCTAATATTGAATAAATGGAATGAATAATACAAATTGTAATTTTTAAATTTTTTAAAAATTACGCCATAAAATACAATGATACATGATAATGTTACACATTGGAATAAAATTTTATACATGTACATATTAAAGTAATTCGTAAAATATAAGGATTTATGAATCGTACAAATGGTATTAATTGGGTATTTAATATTTACCTCAATTTGGTGTGAGCCATTTTACAACTTACGTAAGGATTTTGTAAAATACGCGGAGTTGTTTCCATGACACGTAAAAGTAAATCATCTAAATAGTCTTCTAAATCTTTTAATTTTCTTTTGTGTATATCTAAATCACCTTGTAGACTACACACCATTAAGATTAAATCCTGTTAAAATCGAAGAAAAAAAAGAGGAATAAAAACAATCAATTAGGGTATTAATTAAACAAACCTCTCTCGATTTTCCATTGAATTTTTGTAAAATTTCATTCGATAATCGATTATTAGTTCCATTAGTTTTAACTTCATTTTCTCCGCCTATTATAATTCTATCCGTTACATCATTTTTCTCATGTTTCTCATTTTTAGCGTCATTTTCAATATTTTTGTCTATAATATATTTTTATTATATAAAAACTGAATAAATCATATATATTTTAGAATCTACCTTTTTTATAAAATTTCATTTTAAACATTCCAATTTCTTTTTCCATATCATCTTTTTTAAATGGATTTAAAAGCGGACTTTTAGTTTTAGTATCTTTTTTTGGTGACTCTAAAGTACGAGGAGCAGGTTCTGGAATTTGCTCAATTTGTTCTTCTTCTTCGATTGGACTATTTAATTTAGGGGATTCCCAAGATCGACGGTTAAGATTTTCCGATGAATTTAAACCACCTTTAAATTAAATACTTATTTTTTATATTGACCGGATAAAAAATGTTATGAATTTGGTTTTGTGTGATTTTAATTACCGCAATAATCTAATTTAACGATTGTAGAAAAGATAATAACTCCGAAATAAACGTGATCGCGACCTTGAGTGCGTGAACTATTTTAACAATTGTCTATTGTGTATAAATACCTTTGTTTGATTTTCCGTACAATTTTTGTTCCCATTCATCAACTTGATTGCTGTCTGCGCGTTGTGGTTTTTTTGGAGGTATTGGTGCTACATTTCTACGTAATACTTCTCCACCAGCCAAATTCTCTAAAGATTCGCCTGTAGCCGCTTTCCCTGTTTGATTCAAAGAACTTTGCGAACTATTATTGGATAATTCATCTAGATGAAAATCATCGTCTTCGTCGCTGACTACGCCCGGATCTGCGTCTCCAGCTACTTGTTTGCTAACTTTTCGTGAATTATCCAAAACATCTATCTTTCGTCTCAAGCTACTAACGCTCCCGCCAATCGAATCATTGTCAGAATCATATTTTTTATGTCCTTTAAAATTCATTTTAGATCCGATTGACTTTGCAAATTTTTTAAGACCTTTTCGTTTTTCTAAACTACCGATACTCATAAGACTACCACCAACGGACTGCGCAACTTGCGACAATTGACCAATTGATGATTTATGTTTATCTTTTTTACTTAAATCAGTTAAACTACCAGCTTTAACCGTAAAGGCGATTTTTGCCTCAATTTTTCCTCGGTCTTTTTTATTTTCTTTACCGGGTTTTGCTTCTAAGACGTACCATGTATATTTAGGCCTTTGATAAATATCAAAACTCGATAATGGAATTGAAACTCTTCCAAGAAATTCATCAACACCGAGAAAATTACGATGTAAACAAGTAAGAACAATTTCAGCAATGTTACCTTGATCAGGAATTGGCCTAAAATAAATTAAATTATTAATTTAGGTCAATAAATTTTAAAAATCACCTTATTACAATTCGCATTCTTCCTGCCATTCTACTGTCGGTCCCGCTTTCAATTTTACAGATGTCTGATATTTAACTTTTCCCAAAGCAATTGTTACAAAACAATCATTTGTATTATTTTGGCCTTTTGTAAGTAGACCTGTTGCTTGTTTAACTACATATAAAATTAAAAATTAATAAAGAATAACAAACATATTAGTGTTAGTTACCTGTTAAAACTACATGCGTTGGACTCCACATTTCTGCAATTTATGAAACTTACTCACAGTATACGTTTTAATATATGTAAATTTATCCAAATATAATTTTTAGATTGAGGACTTGACAGTTCAAGCACTTGTTATTGTCTAATTACGTGTTATTGTATTTATTTTTATTGCCGTTTCTTTTATTAGAAACATTTATTATATTATTATCAATATTTTTGTAGTTTAACAATAAATATTATAATCTAATAACAACAACATTTACTTAGAACACTCGCATATATGCTTAGAAAACGGAATTACAACTGTAAAATATAAAAGTAAAATCCGCTAGATGGCTATAACTCTATCCCTCTTCTACAAACGTAATTACAAATAGCAACATCACGTTTCATATGACCCCGACTCAGCTGTAAGGTGTGCAATTTTAATTTATGTACATAATATCAAATGTATATATAATGAATCGAAACTTAATGGAACAAAAATATGCAACATATACATGTACACTTATTGTCAACATTGCTGATTATCATTGAGGTGACATAAGTGAAACATTTTTGTTGTATTGAGCGTTATTTAATGCGGCAAGTATGATTCATTTTATAAAAATGTTTAAAACGTTATCGTGCTTTTGATTTGATACCGCAAATATATTTATTTAAGATAAGTTTTTGTTTATTGTTTTTTATTACAATGAATAAAACCAAATTTAATATGACGAAATAAAATTAGAATATTTTTTGTCAAATATTTTTAAATGAAATGTAATAAATAGGAGAAATACGAATGATAAAAATAATTTTAATAATATTTTGCTTTAGTAAAAATTCTGTTACAGTAATTAAAAAGTCAATATTTATATAACTAAATAAAAATCAAGATAAAATTATATATGCATCAGGTTGTTTTTTCCTTTAACATAAAATTCTGAAAATTCATGAAACATAAATACAATAATAAATAATGGTGATTCACAATACAACTTAAACTTAAATACTTAAGTAAACATTACACTACAACATACTAATAATTTATATAATAACAATTTGCTGCATAAAATGTTTTAACAGTAATAAAGTACTGTATTTGAAAGTAATAAAATAGAAAATTTAGGTCATGTATAACAAAGAGTAAAATCCATAGAGATTCAAAAAATTCACTATGTATATTTTATAATATTTCAAATTCTTCACTTTCCAAATCGTCAACCTCAGCGCCAGAACCATAAAGCGAATAATTCATCTCCATTGGCGGGTAATTTATCGGAGGTGGCATTGCATCTGTACTTTTACCCTCACAAAAAACAAACATGGGGTATTCAACACCGCCATTTTTATGTGAAGATGGAGGAACTAAGAACTAAAATTTATATTAGTTGCAATTATTTCAAAATATATATCGCTGAATACATACTGGTTGTACTGTTTTAATAAAATTAAAGAAATCTGCTTTAGTAGCACAATAAAATCCAATACAACAAGATGGGTCCATTTTACTTAAGTGCATTTTTCGTGGTGATTTACAGTGGAAACTATTTATTGGAAAATCTTCAACCCATACATCAACCATTTCCTGACAGTAATGTGGATCTAGGTGAATTAACTTATCATCTAATATTAAACAAAATTATAAATTAGCATATAAATGCATTTTTAAATATTCGTGACGTAATATGTTTGACGCGTTACGAACCTTGATAACCAACAAAATATAAAGAATGCTTTGGTCTACCACCAATTATACCAATACAATTTTCATGGCTAAGTAAAGTCGTTAAACATGGGCCATAAATCATATGATTAAACTTTTCCGCGCCAAGTCGTACTGGTACCATTATTATTAAAGATTTCCATTTGTCATGGGGCTGTGTACATTCGTCAATAATGTCTTCGATATAAACTGCGCAATCTTGCGCTACATATACATTTATTTGATCAAATTCTTTATGTTTTATAGATGCCAATTTAACAGCTTGTCTATAAAATTTATTTATTTAATATATATTTATTTAGATTAATTTATTTGGTAGTTACCTGAGTAAATGTGCAACAAATGCAGGTCCATACCAATCACCAGGTTGTTTTCCTGAATTTTCCCCTAATGAAACTAAAGTATGAATAGATAAAGGACTATTTTCTGTTGATTTATCTCCAAACCATTTAATAATCATTCGATGAATTTTATCAATTGATGTATTTCTTTGATCAGGAGTCCAACGCCAACCTGATATAATAAAATTAGTATTTTTATAAATAATGTAATATTATAAAGATTTACTTCTTCCAAGAAAATGACAAACCAGCGCTTGCGCTAGCATCATTTGTCCGCTACGCAACATACAGCCCCAACCACAATCCGAAGTAAAATTTGACCCATTCAAAATGGGAAATTCTCTTCGGTATGTTAACCACAGCCTACTAAAGAAGTCTTGTTTGAATCCCTCAATACCTTCCGCCTCATCTTCATCATTTGTAATCTAATATTTGTTTTATTAGGAATATATTTTAAATTTAATAATAAATTTCAGTAAATACCTGTCCCTGACTTTGCGCAAATGCCACATCTGTACCTAATTCAGGAGAATTCTCGCTCTCGTATTTTTTGTGATAACATTTCCCCAGGAGCCAAACAGGTGATTCCTTTGAGAAGTTTGTTTTTAGTTTAACTGTCCATCCATATTTCATGTTGTTCCACATGGACAAAAGCCGTGTTTTAACTTTACCTTCCACATCATCGTCAGTTCTGTGTAAACTAGAACTGTTGGATCCGATATTTCTTGAATGTAAACTTATTTTATCTCGGTTTGATGAATGTGCATGCATTATGTACAATAGAAACTTTTGTTCGTTTTATTTCACCTAAATATTAAAACTACTTATCAATAAACGAAGCTTATGAAATTAAATAAAAATATATATGCGTTATTATATTACATGATTAATTGTGAATATGAAGAAACGTCTTAATTCAATGAAAATAATAGTTAAATAACATTCTTATATTTATTTTTTATGCAAAATATAAACATATTCTTTTTACCAGACACTGACAGCAAACTTCTACGCCAGGTTTACAATAGAACACATTCACGCATAGGAAAACGCAAACTCAATCCATAAATGTTTCGAGAATATAAACAAGATTGTAGGAAATTTGACAGTGCTCACAAAAATATATAAAAATTACGTCTTAAAATTTCTCGGCCGTGTCAATATTTACTTTATTAGTATACATATTTATATTAAATAGTTTAATAGAACAACAACCGACCGAATAATACATAAAAGTCATAAATTATTATTAATCAGTAGATTATTTAATACTAACACTTACTTCACGTATGAGATGTGATTGTAAATAATCAAAAAAATTAATCATTTTTTAAGTTATCTATTTAATTTGTTGGTTATATGTCATTATTGACATATACCTTAAATCAGCTGCACTATCACATGATTGTCAACGACAGCTGAGTACTTAATAATTGGGGTGCTATTCTATAATCACTTGTTTTTTATACAATTTCAAAATTAATTAATTGAGATATTTTTAACTTTTTTTGAATACTTCAAACATAAAATAAGATTAAATAAGTAGAATGTAAATATTAATGCATTAAATATGTGTATAATTAATTAAATAAGGATAATTTTATATATTTTTGTGATTGTATACAATGGTTATTGTGTTTAATTAAATTTTTATAATTTTATGATTATTTTCCATATATTTAAGCTTGATTTGAGTTATGGAATTTTAGTATAGTAAACAGCGCTTAACTTAACTTAAATATAAAATTATATTGCATTTATTTAATTCATTATTATAAATAAATAAAGTAGTTTTGCTTTTATTTAAATATTAATGATATAAGTATTATCTTATAGATAAACTATTAATGATTTTATATTAAGTACAAAGTGCATAAATTAAAAATTACTTAAAAACTTTCTACATCCAATGTAACATATTTGCGTCACTGGATTCTATACTTTAATCACTATGTGAACAAAATTTATTATATACACTTTTTTTTTTTTAACTTACTGAGGAGGAGTTTTTATGAGTTCATATTTATGCTAAATTTATAAAAACATGTTCAAAGAATTCTATTTCATAATTTTTGATGACGAATTTAAAGTTAATTCAAAAATGTGTCGTTCACTTGCTTGCCAAATTATTTAAACTTGTAATGGCGTTTGCGCACAAATATATTTTCGCTCAAAAAAGTAGTTTAAATTTATTACAGATTTATCAGTAAAAATATTATTTGTTTTATTGGTTATACATTGTAAATGAAGATGGTGTTGCATGTTTTATTTTGAGTTTAAGATTGTTTTAAAGTTAATTTTAAATAAATTTGGATATTTATTATATTTGATATGCAGTACTCTTTGTTTAACGCGCCAGAGATACTGCGACTATTGTTTTTATACAATGCGCCAAATAGTGAAACATAGGAATTACCTGCATTTCGAAATTAATTCTGCTTTAGATGAGACTTACCTTTTTTTTGATAATAAACAAGGTAAATGTCATTTATTTTTAAAATACTATCCTGTTTGATAAAATTTATAAAGCGAGTAAGGTAATAAACGCGTAATATTGAAGCCAATTGTATTATTAGGTTTTTCCAATTTGAAAATAAAAATTATGTAAATAAATATAAACTTACAATGTTTATTTTTTAATATTCTAAATCAGGTTTTAAGAAATTTGCAAATTCCTGCATATGACGAAAAGCGAGACAAACAACTTAGATACGGGCGCCGTAATGAGTATTTTTAATTAGCGCAAAAAGTATTCAACAAAAAAATATAAGAATCGTAGTTTTTTAACTAATAAATTTTGAAAATATAATTATACTTGTCGAATTATATTTAGAAATAGACTTTTCTGAGCATCTTTTTTGAATGAGACGCTTATTTTAAGCGACAAAAACTTGTTTATAACCTTGGATAAAATGCATAGAAATTATAAACACACAAGTTGCAGCGGCTGCAAATGTCTCATGGATGCAACAAAATTAAAACAAAAATAATTTCCCTTTTTCATTAAAAATCTAACAAAACCTAACAAAAATAAAACGAAAGTACCTTATAATTAGCATTTTGTATAAATATTAAAGCAATTAACTGAAAAACAAAGGTATATTTCCTTCAAATAATTGAAATTTTAATGAGGATATCTAAATATTTAATCAAGGTTTCAACACGTGCCGTTAGCTTGTAAATTTAAAATCGATCAACAATATTACGAAACAAAATTGCAAGCATTTTAGGTTATTTTCTGAGCTCATTGTTTAATGCGCTTTTAACTATAATTATATCGTTTCTTTTGAAGAATTTCAAAAGATTTTAATAATAAATGAAAGTGTTTAATTAGAAATACACGTGCATTGAAACAATTATTTAAAAAAATATATACAAATAAAAGGAAAAAGCGGTGAAATAATTAATATATACAAATAATTCAAAAAATGTAATTTATATACTGAATATATATATAATAATAATACAACAAGAATATACACACTGAATACATAAAAATTTGTTCTGAAGTATAGGATTAATGCTGTTTTGACTTTAATGTATAAAAATTGAGTAAGTAGTGCAGCAAATAACAGAACACAAACAGCATTTGCGTTTAATAGCTAATAGTAGTCTGTGTTCAGTGAAAAGTTATAATTATAAATTGTATGACTATGTAACTATTCGGCATTTTAGCCGCACATTCCTGGTGGTTCGTACACAAATTGTATAAATAATATTCTTAGAATTACCACTTTTTATCTAAATTATAAAAAATCACACTTTTCGATAGAATAAATAAATAGAAATGTTAATATATTCTAGTATTATAATTGTAAGGTAAGAATAACGTAATACAAATCCTATATTATTAACTTCAATTGTTGAATATGAGTAATAAAATATATTGGTAATATTTATAATACATAATTATATTTAACTCTAATGTGTTTATATACTCAAAAGTAAATAAATGTATCCTTTTTTATATACAATATATGGTGATGTTCTTAAAGAACTGAGTAAAGTACGGTTCTAAAAATATATATGTAGGTTTTTTGTTTAAATTATTTCAATAATTTATTGTGCGATCGAAAGGACGGTCAAATTTCGATTTGAGAAATTGAATGATTTCGCTTCTGTAAAATGTTTTTAATCTTTGAACAGAGCTGCTCTAATAGGAATAATAGTATGCTATGATAGATCCGTTAATAAAATATATAATATTATATCACTTGTGTGTTAAATACGGAAATCTAGTTCATTCATCTAAATTGAGGTTTTAACTAGATTTTGTACTAGTTACGCATAAACATATTCAATACAAAATAAATTGTACGTTCTAATAATTAAAACTAAAATAAAATAAAATGCGTGGCAACATCAATATTCATAAATATCGTAACTATTGGTTATAAATATAATTCAACACAAAACACTGAGTCATATATATAGAACTAATATAAGGAGAGTTAAAAAAATAACTGAGCGCAGAACTAACCAAAACAAACGAAATGATTACCAAAAAAATAAAAAATATCTTAGAATTTTTTTTTTGATTACATGTTTTATATAATTTTCGTTTAAAATTCAAATCAGTCCTTTAGTTCAGTCAAAAGATTCAGTGTTCCCATTTTCAGTGCTGCGCAGCAGTTATTTTTGAAGTGTCTTTATTTCTAATAACTAGCGATTTCAATGTTGCTACCTCTGTAGATAGGCGCACAATTTCGGAATGCAATCTGTGTTTATTATCAGAATCTGCTTCTTCAGTATTAACAAGTTGAGATTGTTTATGAAGTGCAGAAGCCATTGCTGCAACAGCAGCAGCTGCTGAGTTTCCAGACCATTCACCTCCCAATGAGATACCAGAATCTCTTTCATCACTTGAACCCTCTCCATCCCATGGAGGACTTGCTCTTGGACCAGGTTCTTGTTTAATATTCTGAAGAGACAAGAGTGTACTAGCAGCCTCTTTGTCTCCCAAATGTGACTTATGTCTCAATTTTAATGGTAAACTATTATTTGAGTCTGGAGTAGTGTTTGGTGCACCGTTTCCAGATGTAGGAGGAGGTATGGAAACACCTTCATCGCCCGAACCACTTCCACTGGACACTTCAAATGGACTTTGCATTCGGCTTCCAGATCGAGATCGTGAACGTGCTCGTGATCGTGAGGATAAATTAAGAGCGTTATTATTTGAAGCTGTAATAGAGCTGGCGTGTTGATATTGAATTGGGAATGATTGCTGGTAACTATATGGGCTTCGGTGATATGCTTCTGGTTCGTGATGCGGGTGGATTTGGTGATGATTATATACAGCGGTTTCATGGAGAGCTCCAGCTGGGTGTGGATGGTGCAGGTGAAGATGGTGTGGATTTAACGAGGATGAATGAGAAACAGATGGGGGAGGTGAACCAATAACTGGGTGACTAACTGGCTGATGAATTACTGAAGTAGGAATAGGGCTCGGTGAAGATTGTAGGAATAAAGTTGACGGTGGTCCGGCACTTAACTTAGGCCGTTTTGTGATACTTAATACTTGTTCACTTGTAGGTAAAGTAGCCATCACTTTTTCAATACAAACAATATTTTCCCCACAAATTCCATACTCTTCTTTAATAGCTTCAAGTTGCGCTTTCAATAAATGATTTTCTTTGGTTAATTCAACAACGCGACGTTCCAAAACCATATCATTAAATCGTCTCTTTTCTCGAGAACGTTTTGCTGCTTCATTATTGCGACGTCTCCTATCCCAATAATTATCATCTTTTTTATTATCTGGGATAAATTCGCGTTGTTTACGTTGAGAAAATAATTCTTTACGTTTAATATGTGCAGCAAGCTCAAAATTAGATGAAAAATTTTCGGGGTTTGGCGTGGTCGGACTAACAGGCCTCATAATTACCTCTTGATTGAGGAAACTGTTTGGGGCGTTAGTTAGAGAACCTTCACGACCTTGGCTGCCCGGCATGGTTGAATTCAAAATTGGGATTTCACCATTTATCGGTGAACCGGACTGACTCCGGGTGACAAATTCCGCCACCATCATACGGCTCTTTAAGACGTCTGTAACAAAATATACAAAAAAATAAGATTCCTTACAAAAAAAAAACTCTTTATTTATTATAATTATTATAATGATCAGCGTTCAACTTATAAAATATGATATTAATTTAATTAATATTCTGCAGTTTTGTAATATTTCATAATTTATTATATTATATATGTATATAAATAAAATGTGCTTTATAGCTAAACTTCTTCGTACATTTATCATGATTCAAATTGAAATGTTTGCATTTTGTATTTTTGTATTTGCTGTATAAGCATTAAAGTGTTAACGAAAAGAAAAAAAAAATTATATAATCTTATCTTTATTGCTTAGTGAATAAAAATGAATTGTTAAATATAGTAATGAAGTAATAAAATGTAAAAATTTGTTAAGATTAACGGCTATTAACATTATTCCATTCCGTCCCTGATTATTTTATTTGTATTGGATTTTTTATTTAAGAGATGCTATAATAGGACTTCTAAGAGGTACGTGTCTCGACTGCATCCAAGGTCGCGATTCACTTGCATCTCACCTGGCAGAACTAACAGACTCTTATTTCTCGTCTGAATGTTAGCAAGCAAGCAAGAACCAGTGACCCGCTCAACAAACTTTGTGGCGCGCGCACGTATGTACAAAACAAACCAACACAAGCGTTCAATGAGGTCTCAAGGTCGCGATGAAAGGTCAATGGCTAGCCAAGCGACACTTTTACAGTGTGAGGTAAGTAGTGGGATGGTCGACAATTCAGCATATTGATCATCAGCTATGAATCAATTTTGATGTTACGAAAGATTTTTCAGAGGTTATTCATCTCCGAATTCTTTTACATTCCGAAACAATAAATGCGAAACATTTCAACGGATATTTACAATTTATGTTGCAATCTTATGTAATACTTACATTATCTCTAATTTACATGTAAATTTACCGTATTTATACACGTACTTTATTCAAAAATCATTTAAAATTAAATATAATGTCAGTATTTACAGTAATTATAATATATTTCTGGAAACTTGAATATGAGTCATCGACGTTGTAATAAAAATTAAATAATAACGTTACAAAAACATGTAATACTTCTACCTTGGATATATTTCCTAGTATTATTACTAAAATGTATCTTTGTGTGGTTTGCCAATAAAATTTAAATTGCACAATATTGAATAATTCTTATCATTTCATTGTTAAATTCAACTGATAATATTAAATATTTTATACAACTTTCAAAATATTTGCGAAATTATTAATTGTATTAATTATTATAAAAAAAATTAATTTTTAAATATCAAACTTCATTTAGATTTATTTAATTATCATTTTTATAATAAACAGGAAAATAATTAAATTATTAGTAATTTTATAAATGTTATCTTTTTTGATATTAATCAGTTACCAAATAATAATTTTTTATTTCATTTATGATAATGGAAATTTTTGCTTGACTCATATATGTATGTATGTACCTTAATTTAAAGTAGTAAAATATATAAAATGACACTAAATTAGTTGGATATATTCACTTATAAAAAGAACTAAAAATAGAATGAAACGGAAACGTGACTAAATAAAATCAAAATCTTACGGCTGACGCAACAAATATTCATATGAAATTTAAAAACGAAACGGGAATTCCAAAGCCCGCTTATTATTTAATTTACAAATCTTTTGTTCATAATATTTTAAACATAAATAATTGTCATTTAAATGAGTGTTTACAATTTTCTATTAAATTTATCCAATTTAGAATTGAATTATGTAAGTTTTCTTGCACATGTCTACATTATTATAACGAACATGTGAGCGGGTTCTTCGTGAAACTCGTGCCTCAAAACGTGTGTTGATCACACGTTGGCGATTGTTATGCCAGTATATTATGCCACGTTTAAAACTCACGCTTATTTCGTTTGATATTGTCACGTGACATGTTAATATGTTACATTTTATAAAAAAATTATATATGTAACAAGGAAATTTATCATAATTATCGTCATACAAACAATAATTATTGCGTAATAAACAAATAGTTTATAAATAAATATTGACTAATACAGATTTAAATGTATTTTTTTTATGTAATATCTAAATACTCTACTTGTAAAAATTACTTAATTCTTNATACAATTGACGTATAATAATATTTTTATTAGATATAAATATATAAATATAACAAAACTATGTAATAATATTTCTTAGTAAAACCTAATCCATATATGCATGTATTTAATTCAAATATTGTGCAATAATTTATTTAATTATAATAGTCATCATTTTTAGATAAGACAAACAAAAAGAACATTAATAATTCTATAATGAATATATGTTAATTTGTTGTATGATGTATATGATTATTCCTAAAAACACTTAAATTAAAACCATATTCATTTATTATCTCCTTCTACAAAATTAATATCGTATACATAAAAAATTTACGCGGGATCAAAAACCAGCAAAGAGGTAAACGAACTTTTTTACTTCGCGACCTTCGACAATGAACTCGTGTTTTATTTATACTTGAATTATAATAAACATTAAATAGATTAGCCATTTTAAAGTATTAAAATAGAATAGTACGATTATTAAATTATTATATTATAGTTTAAATAAGTCTTAAAAGGAATAATAAACATTTTTATATGTATATATGTATGTATACAATTGTTGCGATAAAATATATTACAAAGAGGAAAATATTTTTGAAATATTGCGAATTAGTTTATAAGCATTCAGTAACACATATGACCAAAAATTAAAGTATCTCATATGTGTACAACAATAGCTATATGACGCATAAAAATATATTTTTACTAAATAATACGTGTTAAAAAGTACGCCGTAAGAAAATGAGAAAACAAGTCATTGCGTCAGAAAATTATGCAGTGAAGTGCGGGACGTAAACACTCATAAGCAATAACTTGACATAGGAAAAGATCGCGACGTTGAAATAAATATTATATACGCGAAACAATTAATACTCATGCTGGTTCACTTTCCAGCACGGTACTAGTAATTCAGGTCATAAAATCGGAACACGTGCGATTGTCTCTAATTGTTAATATAAAACAAAACAAAACAATACAATACAAATAAAAGATATATGACAATTGTTATTCTACAGGTATATGAAAAACAAGAGACAATAGAAAACACTTATAAGTAACTAGTTTAAAAATAAATAAATAAATTTAACTCACTTTTACGTTTGTTCCGTAACAATATTGTTAATAAATGTCTTTGTAAAAATATAGCACAATAAAATAAATAAAACAAAATTTCTTAATATATAAATATTAAAGTATAATAACTGCGAAATACACTACGCACTATTGCAACAACAAACAATAGAAGTTACGATAATACATGTCTAATTCTTACAACGTTTACTGTCAGACTGAACGAACTAACTCACAAGCGCTAGGCGCGCTACCGAAATCAAAGAGTCAATGTCGGCGTGTTTGTGGTGGGGAGGGTCGTTTGCCGTCTGTTAGCGCGACAACTAACTGGGCGGTAGGGAAAATTGGTATCGTAGTGGGAAAACGGAGGACAACACCCTCAGTGAGTCACCAATCAGAACGATGATAGGTCACCTTCAACTGTTACGTAATACTAAATACTCAACAAGCTGTGCTCTGCGGGTAACTAGATTTACACGTTTTAGCTAAAACAATGAATTTGTAAGTTATTGAGGTCTTGTAAAGCTCATAAGTTGATTTGTAAATAAAGGCGTATCGGTTTTAAGTTGTTTACACAATGAAAGAATGAAGAGTTGCAGTCTGCACTTAAATTACGGGTTACTGAACGCAACATTTTTGCGACTTATTAATATTCTTTGTTTTATTAAAAACAAAGAAATTCACATTTCTTACTTACGTACATAAATACATACATACATATATAATATTAATATTATAATAAATTACAAAATATTATTATCATCAATAACTTGTAAACAAAATTATGAAATATATATTTTTAGACGCAAAAAAAATAAAATATAATTCAGTGACAATAAACTTATATATTTAAAAGTGAAGAGAGGAATTTTGGGTATCACCTAAATATAAAACATATTTTGCAAAACAATTTTGATAAATAACATAAATATATGTATATGTTCACGTGATATTATAAAAAAAATACCATAAAGAAGATTTAAAAACAAAAAAGAAAAATGATAAAAACATAAAATCAACTATCAAAACTAAATATTATTATGATATGCGGGGCAAAGAGTAGGTATTTCAGGTTCATTCACACGTTATATCAGGTTGCTGACCATCGTACTGTTTTTTTCTTGCGGCATGTTTATCGACTTAAAAATAAACAGACTGAAAAAATAGATATCAAAATGTCATTCTATGAAATCCGTCTGTACCAATGTGACATTGACAAGTCTCTCTTTACGTCGCGCACCGTAACTGCGCAATGTTCACGCGTTCGGTGCTATAGCTCGCATGTTAGGCTAGGTCGGGATGTTAAGAAAATTATACAGCATTTTACTGACTCTCCTTCTCTCGTCAATGAACGCGCAAACAAATTAAATACTTGTGCATACACGTTGAACTTGCCACTTGCCAAATATGTAGCGCGAAAATAAATTAATCACTAACAATATTGGATAATATTAAAGACGCATTTTATATTTATTATTCTCATTACAATTACTTTTTTTTATTATTCATTACATTATAAATATGGGTTTTATTATTTTCCCCAATTTTATAATAATGGAAAATTCGAGTTTCATTTCACAAAGAAACAACATTCCAGTAAACATTACGTCATTTAGATAAATAAAACAGATAAAAAATTATTATCAATTTAACCTCAACAGTTCCAAATTTCACGATCACATCATGAAAACAAAAAAAATTGTTATTATGAAATGATTTACAGGTTTATACTTTGAAACAAAGCATCTTTTTTTGCTACGCCATTTTGTGCAAAATAACAAATGTGTTAGTGTTTTGTTTACACAAATACACAATCTTTTGCGACGATATGTTTTTAGAGGATACCTACATATATCTTTATGCTTATCTTTTATTTTTAGAAATATATATTTAAATTAACTTGTAACCTATAAATATTATTAGATACGTTAAATACGTACAAAAATATTTATTATATAAAACTGATTTAACTTTAATAATTATAACAAAAAAAATAGTTTTATTTCGTTTAAAATGAACCACAAGAACATGAAATTAATTAAGAATAATTGGTTTTTCATTTTTTTTATTTAGTTATTGACGTAATAAATTACTCAATCTATATTTTATTTTATCTTTTTGTTTCTAGAATAACAAAAAAAAAGGGTTTAATTGAAATTTTATTTAATTAAAAGTTCTAAATTTTCCATTTATCTATTATAAAAGTTGTATTTATAATTATTAAAAAATAAATTGATATTT
>NEEE01002347.1:112837-131183 GCA_002278615.1 Pogonus chalceus
AATTAATATTAAGTATTAATTATATTATTCCATATGATTAAAAATATGCCACGTCTAAAAATAATATATCTAATCGGAATTTTATAAAATTTCCAAAAACGTGACGTCTATGAGTTTTATTTTGAAAACAAAATAAAGAAATTAAATATAATTTTCAAGTTCGCTAACCTTGGTTTCTGTTCCTCTGTGAGTTGTGTTTCCTTGCCAAAATTTCCTGGAATATCCGCCAACATATCCTGTGACGACTTTATTGAATTCAAATCCTGGTCTCCAGCACAAAGATCCGTATCCAAAAATCCAGAGTCTTGAAGTACTGACAGATGAATTATCCATATTGTGCGTTTTTTATTTTGGCTGATGTAACAAAATATTCACAAAATTAAATTTCCTCGCGATGAAGAAGTAGTTACACGAATTGGCAAATGTCAAATGTATTAAACGATGTATTTAAATGATCTGGAGACGGAACGAAGTGCCGGAGTTACCGGCCAGAACAAGATACCACGCGACAATCATAAAATTTAATATTTAGTGGATATTTTCTGTGTAGAACGAGAAAGAAACAAGGAATGTAACCAATCCTATTTCAAGGCGGGAATAAAATTGTACTTTAAATGCGCGTAGCATGAATGCGCAGCATGATGTAACATAAGCGGTACTTGTAGTAATACGTATAGACTGACGCATTGTCTGCTACAGTAGCGTTGCCAAAATTGTTTAAAATAGAGGGATTCTAGCAATTATTTTCTATATATTCAAATATAAATACATCACATATTTATATACTTACCTTTCAAACTTTTATTTTCACGCCAATACAATGCAATGACACTTTTAATATCACCCGAAAATTTCTGGTTCATACAAGAATTTAATAATTACCAGTACAAAGTTAATTTCATGATAAGTACATTAAAATTCATGCCTAATNTTAAATATTATTTAATAAATAAATATTCATATCATTATAATTAATTAAGATTAAATAAAAAACAATTTAATTTATCATAAGTATATAAATAATAAACAATAATATAAACATTACAATTTGATTTATTAAAATATTTTAAAGCAGCGCCACTGATTCTCATCAATACAGTTGGTTCCACATAGCGTATTTCAAGAACTTTCTCCATTTAACAAGAACTCATTGTATTGTAAATAACAAAAAATATAATTATTATAACGGTGTGAATTTGGAAATAAATATATTTATGCAATATGAAATATTATTTCTTTATATCAGTAAAGAACATTCTATATAATAATAACAATTATTATTATTATTTGTAAATGCAATGATAAATAATCTACGTGTAAATATGCAAAACTGTAAAAGTTAATATTACACGTGTTGTTATTAAAAACTTTTCAAAATAATTTGTAGTAAAATATGTTATTTTTCTAACATATGTTATGAAATATATAAAATAATTAAATTATAAATATTAGATAAACGTTTAAATTTGATTTGTTTTATCAAATTTGCAAAAAAAAATTATCTCAATTATATTATATAAAACATAATTGCGGAAATCGTAATGGACAAAACAAATTTGATAACAATTTTTAATGATCTATTTTATCTCGAAATGTTTTAAAATATACATAAAAATGTTCCTTAGCGAATATACAACCGCTATTGCTTTTGTGTGTAAGCACTGAAAAATAAAATTTATTTTTAATCATTCGTAGAAATCGTAAAAACAAAATAATAATATGAAATATGTAATATTTGTATATAAACATTTCCAGTAATATATTTCCAAGTTAATAATAATTTACGACTTTGCATTTCATTGTTATTTAAAAGATAAAATACAAATTTACGGTTTAGATTATCTATTTGAAAAATGAATTGTAATCTTTGTATGCAGGCATGAACATGTTTGTCTGTATTGTTTTGTCAGGTTTTATTTTTAACTAATTAAATTGTTATATTGATAAAATTTTCCGTAGATGTTTATCATTTATTGTTTAGGTAGTAATTTCCAGAAATTGTAAGCTTTAATAAAACGTCTAGAATTTTCATTTATAAATAGATGTTTCTTGCAGTGGCATTGTACTGTTGACTTTAACATTTGCCTTGGACTGATAATGGAATGAAATGGCAAAATTTTTCAAGTGTGAAGCAAAGTTTATTGTTATTTCAATATTTGGTCACCCTTTTTATTATTGTATCTATAACGGTATTTCTATATTTTCTCTTTGCGTTCTTTGCTATGTCTGTGTGTATATCCACAAATAATTTCGTATTTCTTTTGTTGTTCCGTTCATGACTTCATTTATAGATTTATTTGCGGTACTTTAACATACACACATTAATATTAGAAATTTCTCTACTTAAAATAGTTATTTTTATGATTGTAATAATAAAATATGGTTTCCTTTTAAATTCAGGTATTTTAATTTGTTTATTTTCGCTTCAGTTATTTTATTTCTGCACACGTGTTCTATTTAAGTAGTGTTATTTTATAAAACACAATTTAAACATTAGTGTATATGATAAGGGCTGTTAATTATAACTCTTTCCTTTTATTTAATCGTAATTAAAAGTATGATTGTTGTCTATAAAATTTGTTTATATAAATATATAATTGATTAATATCTTATCAAATTTGTTTTAGCAAANTAATATTCGTGAGAAATTTATTTATAAAATTCAACAACCACAAAATAAAACGTATTTAAATAGTTAATAGTTTAGTTTTTATATAGAAAATAAATTAATGAAAGAATATTTATTTAATATAAGAAATATTTACAGAAAAATAAAAAAAGGTTTATATATATAGATATATTGATACTATATTATTACATGTAATATGTTTTACATTCTTCACATAAATATACATAATATATTACAAAATGGTCTTTTTTCACAATTTCTAATCCCTATTAATATGTTGGAAAAACAGTTAAGTAATATGTATAACAAGTGGCAAAAGTTTTGAGTGAGGTTGAACGAAAAGTCTTGAAAATAAGATATAATTTCGCATAACTTCTACTCAAACAATCTGTAAAATGACTTAGTTTTCTTAATTAACAGGAACATGATATCTTTGTTCAAAAGTAATCTATTTTTTCAATTCTATAACTAATCATGCTTCATAAGTATAAAAAATGCCATGAAAACTTCGTTTATAAAAATATAGATCACTTCTGTCAAACTAAACCAGAATACTAGCAAAATACTGTTCAAAATAATTTTAAATTTAAATACATTATTCTGACTTAGTTCCGTTTCAAATAAATCACAAATGACATAATAAATCTAATTTTTGTTTCAATGCATACCATATTTGTCCAAAAAACAATAAAAAAATTATTTGCATTGGTTTCAAACTGTTATTGTTTATCAAAAGTATAAAAAAATTATAACCTAAACAAAAAGATAAGATGTTTCCAAATAATGTTGAAAACATTTTATCTTGATATATGTATAAACCATATTAGATAGCCAAATATAAGTACAAAACATACCTATTACTAATCCTTAAATAATAAATATTCATTTTTCAATAGTTTAATTTTTTTTGTTTTGTATCCAAATATTGAAAACTGAATATACTTAATTAGAAATAAATCACATTTTGTACAATTACATAAATAAACCTAATTTTCAAAAAAATATATACCCCTAATATATGTAATAAAAAAGAAGAAAAAAATATATAATAATAATCATAATAATAAGTAGAGAAACAAAAACAGTGTGAACGGATGCAAACAATTTTTTTCATGTTTCATACTGTTCATATCGACAGAACAGTTTAAATAACCGTGGTCATACTCTAAATATTTAAGTACACATGCAAATAAATTATCGAGAAATTTTTTTCATATTGCCTACTCCGACTCGGTAACCCTTAATATTTACAATTTACAACTAAATTAACTAAATAATAATAAATAACTATACAACGTGCTTTGGTCGGCTTCATTTTCCACGAGGACAACGGGTCGCCGGCAAGACAAATCGATTAAATCCGGCGACCAAGTGGTGCTGGTGGATTAATTCGCTTAATGGCGAATATTGACGTCGGGTGACCGGGTCGGCGTTACAAGAGCGGACGGACGTTCATTCACATCGCGTAGTTCGTCCGACAAAAAGTTTCGTTAAATAGCACACAACATACATACAATACGCAGTCAAAATTACAATATATTACGTAAAAGTTCATTCGACTAACAATAAACTCATTCGGAATCAGAAGGAGGAACGAATATCAACAACACGAGGAAAGACTATACTTCCGTAGCATACGTGGCTGCATGAACCGCAGGATTCGAATGCGTATGAAAATGGGTCGAGTGTATTGCCTCGGGTCGATGGAAATGTTCCTCTATCACATAGACGCCGCTTGTTGGAGTTACTGACAAGACAGCACTAGCACCATCTTTGTCCAGGGTCCTCTTCACTAACGACGAATCACTAAACACAACCAACACATTGGTATGTTAAGAATAATCACTTTAGTAAAAGAAAGTAATAATCGAGATCATAATATGCAAAAAGCGATAACAAATGGAACTTGTGTATGTGATTTGGTGATGATTGTGAGTAAGTAGTAATATTAATAGCATAATGTTCATGTAGCGACAATTTTTGTCGGATAGACAAATTGGCGCGCGTCTGGATGGTGTTGGAGTGTGCTAGCAGGTGTCAGATGAGAAACTGACCTCGTGTTGCAGAGTGATGAGTTCGATAAGACAGATATCCTCTTGTCTTGACTGGTGGTATGTGGATGCGGTTGTGCTTGCGTCTGTATCGATGCAACAGCAACCGTGGCAGTAGACATACGAGCACTAGGACATAAGTTGTCGAATTCATTATCATGTAGTTTCCCAGATAATAAGGCAGATGCTCGATGTGTTACTGTTTCCGTATTCAGTTGCTTGTAGGATCGCGTCCGTTGTAATGTATAAACGGGCACTTGTAGAGGAAGCTGGTGATGAGCTTTCGCAAAACATTGATCATTGTCATTAATACTACCGGAATTGGAAGCATTTAAGTCATCTGTAGTCGATAAATTTGAGCTTAACACATTATTAGTACACTTTCCCCAAGAGTTTTTAATAACATGAGTTTCTGGGCCAATCGTATTTGTAGCACGTTTTGCCATACTACTATGCACGGTGTTCTGTTCATTTTGCATGCGTGCTTCTTCATCTGCTCGAGCCTGTTCTCGTTTACGACGCTGCTTCAAACACATTACAACCACGGCAGCGATAAGCACTAACAACGGTACAAAGGTGGACAGCGTTGCAATTACGACTACATGTTCGGTCGTCAATCCTGAATCAACAGAAACACGTGCGCTTACATGACCGACACTAATATTACCACAAATAGGTCCCCCAAATTTAATGGGACATATGCATTCAAACGCGTTAACACGATTAATGCATGTGCCACCATTAAGGCAGGGTTGAGATTCACATTCGTTAACTTGTTCACTGCAGTCATTTCCAGTGAAACCAGGACGGCAAATACAACGGAAATTGTTAGTTGCAGGTAGGCAAGTGCCACCGTTAGCACAAGGTTTCGTCAAGCAATAGTCAACTGTTTCTTCACAGTGTTTTCCTACGAAGCCGGGTACGCAATGGCATCGAAAATCATTTATTAAGTCCATGCAAGTACCGCCATTTTGGCAAGCATTCTCGTAACAATCATTAATGTTTATTTCACAACGAGGCCCAGTAAAGCCTAACGAACACACACATTTATAGCCACTGGTAGTTTCCAAGCAATTACCATTATTTTTACATGGACTTGAAGAACATTCATTCACCTGGTGTTCACAACGATCTCCACTAAACCCTTGTGGACATGTACATCGGAATCCTAAATTATTTTCCGTCGATCCAAATGCAGAATTACATGTACCACCGTTTAAACAGGGCAAGTCATCACACGTTTCAACTGTTTCACAACGTGTTCCATGGTAACCAGGTGGGCAACCGCATTTATGTAATGTACCATCTAAGATACATATGCCGCCGTTCAGGCATTGTTGGGAACAGTCATCAGTTTTAAATTCGCAATCGGTGCCATTGTAGCCAGGTGGACAACTGCAGGTGTAAGAACCTTGTCCAGTGTTGAAACAAGTACCGCCATTACGACAAGGTTTATGATTTGTGCAATAATTCAAATCCTGATTGCAGAATAATCCACCCCAGCCTTCGTCACACAAACAATCCCATGGTTTCACGCAGCTTCCATGAACGCATCCAGGATAACGTTCACATTGGTTGCATAATGGTCCTACCCAACCACTGTAACATCTGTAAAAAAATACAATTTAATTTAGTTTCAAATACATTAAATTTATCTATTAAATCGATTATTTACATATTTATTAAGTACAAAGTAATTTTTTAAAATCCTTTCTTGTTGCAAAAGTTCTTTATCAATACAGAACATCTGAATCAAATCGCCACGCAATTCTTAAATATAACAAGAACACCTGCTCTGCCAGTATTTTTACTCAAATAAAGAAGTCTGCTGTGAATAAATTCAAAATTTTAATTTACATTTTTTTTTTTTGTTTTAAATAATTCGTTAAGCCCTTTTGATGTTTTAATTAAAATTATACTGCATTACGAAATTTTATGGATGATAATTAATACTTTGCTTTTATTTTTTTTTTTTATTATTATTAAATGTTGCATAAATAAATTTTATTTAGAAATGTTGTGGTTTTGTTTATATTTTTTTAAAGGTAAACTAATCTATTCCGCCGTCGGCAATTTCTATAATTTTACTACCTGAACTTATGTTCAGCAGTAAAATTGAAAAACCGGTAGTTTGTTTTCTAAGTATTTTATATGATAGATAAGAACTGATGACATACAAATGCACATTGATTAAACATAAGAAAATGGAACATGTACTATTTTTCCGTGTTATGAAATGCTAAGAATAATTTTAATTCGTAGAAATATATTTAAAAGTTAAGTACATGCTTCGCATTTAAAATGACTGGACACCTATTGTCGTGAGAATTGTAACGGATAATAAATCCAAGCAAATAAGTTGGTTAAATGTTTTAAATAGTTTGCGACGCTGCATACTGAAAACAACTAGTGACGTCTGTAGACTGCAGCTGACCATAACGAACCCAGATTACTAAAGAAGAGATTTAAGAGTGGAGGTGTAGTTGGGACACGCCCACAGTATGCACTGTTCCCACGGCGGCCCCGGTGGCAAGTATGCGGGTCAAGGAGAGGTTACACTATTGCTTAGTATAAGTTCGAACCAAGATTGAACCAGAGTTTTAAGGAAAGATATTTGCTGTATTACACGCATGTACGACAATTATTCGATTGCTTATTAAAATGATTAATTTTTTTAAATAGATATTAGTAAAACGTTTAATAAATTTCACACGGAATGTTACTATATTCATAAAGTAAGTCAAACTAACGTGTTCTTAAATTAACTCAGATAAAATTGAATAAGCGATTTCATTCAAAATATTTTATCTTAGTTGTTGTATCGTCTGGAATCATTGTGTGGAAACAGTTATAAATATTTGTAAAAACTAGGAACAGCTGAGCAAAGATATCATATTTCTATGCTTTTAACTATTTATTATTTGATTTACATGAATTTATATATTTTTCTCAATGATTGTGCAAAAATATTCGACTTAACACTACATTGTATTTTTAACTGTTTCGTAAACATTATACTACTAAAATTAGAAATTGAATACTTACGAGCATTCATTAGGCCTGCTACAATGTCCATGAAGTTCATCACAACCCGGGAGACAGCGTGCTGTAAAAAAAAATAGTTTATTATACACAAAAAGAAAACAATCTTAAGAATACTTTTGACAAGTGTTTGTTTTTAAGCGCGCTGAATAACAGCTTTTAATATTCGTGCTAGTGTAGATATAAAAAATTTAATAACATGTTTATACTTGTTAGAACCATATACACATGTATATATGTATGTTGCTTGCTCATTCGTTGAAATTTATTATTTAATTTTAAATAAGTATTCTTTTAATTGAATTCCGTAATTATTTATGATGCATTTAAATTACCTTTTTTATTTTTAAATTAATTAATGTATAAATTAACATTTTTTAGAAATTTGTGAAAAGAAAGTAAAATTTATTTATTTAATAAATTTGTAAATAGAATTATAGAAAAAAATAAATAAATGTTTTTTAAGTTATTAGATGGATTGAAAAAGAAAAAAAAAAGGTTGTAAAATTAATTGAGACTCATTAAAGTGAGAAAAATTGAGAAAATAAATAAAAAAGAAAAAATTTAATATATCAATATTTGCATGATCTAAAGCTTTGGTTAGCTATTCATTCTCTCACTGCGTGTCTCAGAATAGTTTAGAGAAAGGTTCACTGGCAGCTGACTGCGGGACGCATGAGGAACGGAGCGAATCGCAGCCAAGTACCTATCGTGGGAAGATACTTGTGTACGAGCCGTAAGTCAGAGATGGACTTCTGTAATACAGAATCTGTATTTTGTTTCGCTATAGCCGACCACCAGCTAAGCGTAAATGCATCTGAATTATACTTAAATTGAATAACTAATATGATTTGTTTTTAAACCTATCGGCACTCTTATATATAAACTGTTTTCATTAATAAACAATAAACAAGATAAAAAAAGTAAAAAAATACTTACGTTTGGTGCAATAATCTCCTTGCCAGCCTGGGAGACAAATGCGACTTCCAGTTGGAGAGCAATTAAAATGTCCGAAATTATCGTCTCGGGGCCGACATAAATTTTCGCAACCATTACCATAGTAATGTTCATCGCATGTGACTCTATATTCATAACGCATAACTGAATAGTTTGTGCGTTTTTCATCGTCTGTCCATTTATCGTCAACATCCAGGAGACGTTGCGTGCTCAATCGAGTAATAAGAGCTAAAATCGAAAAATATTTAAATAGAAATCGGTTATCCTCAATAATAATATTTTCAATATAACAGAAACTAACAGTGGGAAATATAAAACATACTTTTAGAATTTTTTATTAATAATCTGTAATTATTTTCATACAAAAAAAAACTACTTTCATTTATACTGTATCTTCTCTAGCTGAATACTAATTTATTTTTACGTTAGATAAAATTATAGAAATTAATTTTAAACGTTATTATTTAATAACTTTTAGTTAGTTAACCACCATTTTGAAATCGGAGAAGGTACTTTTAATTATAAAGGTTCCGCAGTTACTTTCAATATTTGCTTTGCTTATGACTTGTACATCTTTGAAAGGCATTGAATGTCGAATAAAAGAACTATTGAATAACTCCAAAATCGCTAACAATGGCATGTTCTAAAACTTCAGAACAATTGATTTTTTTTTGTACATTTTAGAAAATAGTTTAACAGTAGCTGTCCTTGCAAATATTCTTACACAAAAAAAAATATATAGATAAAAATTCTTCAAATTTACTGCATAACACAAAAACTTTAGAATATTTATATCATTATAAAATAGTAAAGTATTTAAACATGCAATATACCGTACAAGAGAAAATATCACAGTTAAAACATTATAAGTATCTCACACTAATAAATTTTAATTAAAATAGATTCATTGTAACATAACCTATATTTAAAACATGAAATTACCGAAGGTATTTTCATCATTTACGGTGTAAATCTAAAAATTGTATAAATGCTCATTTCTGTGCCAACATTGATTTGTACACTAGACAGAGAAATAGATGTTTCAAAATAGTTGATTATTGGCAAGTCAGCGCGACAAATTACATTTTATTTTTACGTTTCTGCTTAAAAAATATTGTATTGTTTATAATAGTTAAAAAAAGAATGTCTAGTTTATTTTAACAGGTATAATAATCAATAAATATTGTCATCAACGTTAATGAATAAAGTTAACGAAACTAGGTTGTAATATAACAAAATTGATTTTTCAACATAACCTATTATCTCGGTGCATTTTACATTATTTGAATTGTACATTATTAATTTAATAGTTAAACATTCAGTTAGGAATAAATTAAAAAAAGTTCTCATGTGAATTAAAATTATAATTCGATAATTTCATTCATTGTTATACCTTTTTATGCATTGTTTTTTATGGCTAACGATAAAATATAATTAATAACTTGAAACATAATTTCACAAAAAACATGAGTATTTTTCTATTTCAAAGGGATTTGTTTATCATTGTTTTATAAAAACTTGTTAGTATTCAATTATTGTGTTAGTGCTTTGAAAATTAATATATAAATATATAAATACAACTAAATTTACTAACAAAATACAATGAACAAAAGCCCAATTGTCTCTTATTTAACAAAATGTACTTGCCGTGTCTATAAAATATAAATCATTGTATTTAGAAGATAATTTAATTTCCGGAAAGTTATATTTATGCAAATTATATGAAAACAACTTTTATTTTAAAATAAAAATTTCGCTGGAAAGCATTAAATGCAGATTTTCACATATAAATTTGTCAATAAATAACTCTGGGTTTATTCCCCTTCCAACCGCTTTAGCTGTAGATGACAGCTGATAATGAATGAACTAAAATGACACAAAAACACAATTCTACTCCTTTCTTAGTCATTTTGATATCCATTAATAACGGATTGTTAAAAATAAGTACCCACTATTCATTTTTGACATGTTAATCATCTTATTAATGTATATATTTAAAAGCAATTCAAACATTTGACAATCGATTTAATATGGCTGGTATAAGTTACAAAAGAAGTTACGTCTATATATTCCTGATGCATTTAACTAAATACAACTATTTATTTATTTTATTACAATAATATTTAATTAAATTTCATTTAGGCTATGTGAAAATTTGTCGAGACTAATTAGCGAAATTCACACGATGTATGAAAAAGACTTTAATTCGTGAACAACAGAATAAATTTCATATTTTAATTTAAAAAAATAAAGAAAAACAGTTATTGTTTTATGAATTTAAATTTATAAACTGTAAATTCAATTTATTATCTATTATCTATGGTTACATCTTATTCGATTTGATGTTTAATAAAAAATTACAATCAAACGACTTCTGAATTTAAAATATTATAGATATTTAATTATAGTAACAACTTCCCTGATTTGCCTGGGTAAACTTTAGTATCTTATTTTTACAACTAAATTATACTCTTTCCGGTCATCTGAAGATGATTATTTAAATAATCGAAACCGGTTATGTTACAATATACAATGAACGAACTGTGTTAAAAAAAAACATTTTGAATATCATTATTTTAATAATTAAAAATAAAAAATAAATCAACAGGGAAATAGTTTTGTATAAATATATAAATATACAATGAAATAGATTTAGTTTGATAGATAAATAATAAATAAAATGACATTTTTTTTTTTGAGTTCCTTTTCCTGTGTATATAAGTACGGTTATATCAACAACTAAATGATCTAAAGACATGTCTTACTACGTGAATGTACCTTTCTCCACGACGAGTCGAGCGAAGAAAGGTGTCATGGGAAGAAGTACAGATGCCATGTACAATATGAGAGTTTGTAGGCTTATAGCAGAGGTACGCGGTAAGGAAAAAGAAGGATCAGGCTGGCAGAGTGAACCGATACCGGAAGAATCTTCAGGAAACGGGAAAGGGCAAGGGGATACCACTACCTGGCAGATGACAACCAAGTAAAGCAAAGCAAAGCAAAATAAATCCAGTTCTGTTAACAATATTTTCAAGACGGTTAAAAATTTAACTTTACTTATTATTCATAAATAAATATTTATAAAAATAAAACCTACAAAAGGAAATATAACTTACCACCATTATTAGATGTTTTGTTGGTGTCATGAAGAGCTTCAATTATCAATGTAAACGATCTCTGCAAAAAAAACATCGACATTAAAAAACTTATAAGAGATGCAACAACAAACAACTTTCACCAACACAGCTCATGCGCTCCAAGTATACACATCGCAAACAAAATATATTCCATATAGTTCTACATAACCAATATACCATACTCAAACATTCTAACAAAATACATATTCTAAGTTATTTGAAAGCAACTAATATTTAGATAATGTAAAATTTTGTAATATTTAAAAATTAAACTTTCATTTTAAGTACTTTCATAAATACAGAAATTCTTTTAATACGTTTAACATTAAAAGTTATAATTTATTTAGGAAGTTAAGTAATTTTATCCAAAAATATTTCCCAATAAAATTGCTATATACTGATTAATTAGTGAAAGAAATATTTTCGTTAAAATTATAGTCAATAAAAATAATTTCGAAGATGTAAAAACTGTAATAATTATTACGAAAATATAAATTATTTCATGTAACATCAATAAATATTAGAAAAAAGCATAAATAGTTAAAGTTAAAGAATTATGCATTAAGAAATTTCGCTAACATTTACATAGTTTTAGATTACTGTCAAGATAATGTTCTACAAATCAAATAATTATATATTTTTATGCAGTTCACAAAGATAAAATTTATAATTACTGTTCTGTAATGAATTAACTACTTTTAAACTATAATTTAATAGTTTTACTTTTNTATTTAATTATTAAAAAATTAGAAAGCACTATGAAATATAATAAATCAAACTTCGTTTATGCTATACTAATTTTTAAATTTAATTTAAAAGAATTAAAAGGTAAGACTTAATTACGAGTTGAATGAGGAAAAAAGATAGAAATATTAATTAAATAAATGCGTGTCTAATTATAACAATCCAGTGAGACCAAAGATCTTTAAATAAAACGGTTGTTTGTATAAAAATTTTCTAAACATACATAAAATAAATAATTAATCGTTTAATTAAAATTAATTTGTTAGTTTCAATAAATGATTAAAATATTGAAATAATACGTTAAGTTATTGTAATATCCGTCAGGTATAAAAAAATTAAATCTACCTTTTTTTTTACAGTTTACTATATATTTTAAAATCTAAAAAAAATTATGCAAATGCATTTATGCATCGCGAGATGACGAGAGTAAGTGCAGTGAACGAACAGTGATAAGGGAAATGGTTCAAAAACAAATACGTGACGTTTCGTTTGATCGATAAATCAATTATAATTAGTTTTAAATTTGTGCAGTGTGTTGGTCGAACGTTCCCACGGATTTAAACAAGCAAGCAGTCAGAGAGTTGATATATACCTACGGAGCGGAGCAGAGAGAAACGCTGTCCTGACCGCCAATAAAGGTGCGCGGTCTTAGATTATCTAGAAGTTATCATACAATTCTTACTTGTAATAACTTCAACTAATACTTATTTCACGGTAATTTCATTAAAAAACGTATTAAATATATAAATAAATATAAAAATTAATTAAACAATCGGTAAAGCATTAATATTATTAATAAATTCTAATATTGTTATATCAGTGTCTACATATTTTAACAATAAAGAGTAAGGCGTCTCATGTCGTACCAATGCGGTTACTGCTTCTGATGACTTTACCAACTAATGCATCACCAAGCATAGAAATTAAGGCTTGGATGATACACAATTTGAAAAAAAAAATATAATTTCACGTCTAGTAAATATATAGGAAAACTTTTTCTTAATATTAACTTGATTACTGTACAATTATGTAAGCAGTAATAAAATAATATTACCTATCAGTCTCAAGGTGCGAAATACTAATAAAAAACTGGTCAATTATTTATTTTTCAATAATTGTTTTATATATCTTGATATTTAATTCAACGGTAGATGTTTTTTTTAGTAAAAAAAATGCGTATTTTTAAAAATTTTAAACATTTTTGTAAGATTTATTTAATTTGAGCAACAAATATATTTTTAAATAGAAGAAACCTTCGCCTACGCTCTAAGAAACATTTCCCCACCTTTTAAATAAAACGACGCGACGTCTCGCTTCACATCGCGTCACTGAAGTGTGCGCAATCCTCAAGTGTTTATATATTATATAATATATTAAACAAAAGAATATATAAAACAACATAAAATCCTCAGAAATGAAAAATAATCATTTGTATAATTCTAAGAATCATATATAATTTTTCTTTTTTAATGAAGTTATAAAAACTGTCAAAAAGTAACAATGAATTATGAAGTTTTTCTTAAAATCTGTTAAAGTAAGTTATTCAGAAGTTATACTAAGCAGTAGTTCTTTCAACAGAGCTCTTTCTATGTAAAAAATGTTTTGAATAAGATACTAACTTAAATGCGAACACTTCCGCTGTGAAGAGCTAAAAAGTATTAAAATTTAAAGCAATTTTACAGTTACTTTATAATTATACATTTATTTATAATAGTTTAAAAAACAAAACCAGTATTTACAATTGATATAAATGTTTTCTTTGTAAATTGTATTATTGATATTAAAAAAAAAAAAAATAAATAAATAATTTTCCAGTCTAATTAAAATAATAAGTAATTTCTTGTTTACTTTGTTATAAAAATATATACACATAGAAATTTAATTTGCCCGTAAAAGTAACGATGTTGTTTGCGTAATTAGTTTAAAGTTAAATTGTGATTAAACTTGCTCGTATTATTATTAATAATTTTCTTTTGTGAACGTTATTTTTTCTTGAGAACGAAGTAGATGCATGCAACAGAATTTTGAACAATTCGACCCTAGTAAAGCTTGGATGAGTTCATGGTTGGTAACACTCGGTGGCCGCAACGGTGTGCTGGCGCGCTACGAAATTGCTTAACGGAAATTGTACAGTCCGTACAAAAAACCAAACCGAAGTGTATCCGGACTCTAAGGTACAAGTAACATACACAGATACACACAAACACATCAATGCTTACACTATAAGCTTCGTTATTGGTTTGTTTATAGTCTTGCTTATAAACATCGGTTTTAATATATAAATTTGTTCATTAATGTTTTTTAACTTTTTAATTTCATGGAAAATACCTTCGAAAAATTACCCGTTAGTTATTTTACCATTAATTGAACTATAATATATAAATGTATGTCAAATTACAAAATATATTAATAATAATAATATGGTTTCATAAATAAAAATTTCAAACTTTAAAAATTGTAAGATTGGAAGTTCATAATAGGTTACACATACAAGAAACTTTTTCTACCAATAGGTAAGATGCTACAAGGTAAGCCGAAGGGTTCGGATTAGCTAGTAACCTCACCATTGCCATTAACAGAAGCATAAAGCAGCTGCCTAGACAGTTTTCAAGCTGCTACATTTGAGAATACCCGCCTTATGTCCCAGTATTAAGTCTGTTTTACACAAATAGCCATATGCGTTGATTTAAAAAATACTGATATAGTTATAGGGTTGTATTTTTACTAATATTACGTCACGTATTTGTTCAGTTTTATTATTTAATGAAACTTAACAAAAATTTATCAATAAATTTATGTATATTTTCCCACATTCTAATCTATATTCAATAAATAAATAAATATTACCGTAGATATTATATTTTTTAATAGAAAATAACAGAACATTTTGTTGTGTTTTTAAAGGGGTTTTTGGCATTGATAAGGTAAAATAAAATAATAATGTACGGGCCTGAAATACTAATACATTTGTGCGGGTATATGTAACATAGAATGCAACGTTCAAGGCAGGTGTAAGTTAAACTTTTTGTAAATACGCAACAGACTGTACATTGGTCGAGACTAACACTGGCTATGTTTGCATTTTAAAATAACATTAAAACTAGGAACTGGAGACAAGGTTAAATCGTAAAAGAATCAAAATAAATTATTTAAACAAATGTCCGAAAAAATATTTTTTTTAAAAATAAGTTTGCGCTACTGCAAAACATTAATGGACAAAATAAATGAATAGAATACGGACTGGCCTGGCACCCTTTGTACAAAGAACAATTTAGAAAAAGGCCAGCATATTTGAAAAGGTAAAATATAAAAGAACAACTGGTGCAAGCTGTTAAAGGTACTGGAAAATACAGGGGTGTATTTAGAATTTTTTATATATAATAAAAAAATTTAAATCATACCTATTTTTATTACGTGATTCTGATAAAATTCCATAAAAATATATTAAAATAACTACAACGATATTTTTAGTTACACTCAGCTTGCTACTACTGTGTATTTTACATCTGGATACTGGCCAAAATTATTCAAAGTGAAATGTTTTATTCTGTCAATTGTATCAACATTACTAACATTACAAATAACGCGAAAATCGTTCAATGAAAAAAAAAAAAAACTTAATCATTTTGTAAACAACAAACCTTAAATGTATATATTAATTAAGAAATTTAACGAATGATATTAATATTTAAATATAACGACGGGCTTTTTCATGTTTAAACGGAAAAGATAAAACAATACAATTTATATAATTACGTAGAGCTTACGCTACTATTAAAATTATAACCATCATTTAAAATGTTAAATTCATACAACGACACTAAGACATGAATATATGTATCTTTCTATACATTAATTACCAAGGTAACTAATGATTATATTATAATTTACTCTTACATAACAATAAAAAAAAAAATGTGATTTACCACTAACACGACTATAAAACATAACAATTCGGTTGGCGGTTGAATCACATAAAATATTAAGTAATAGTTGCGCGTTTTATTATTTCATGAATGAATTAAAACGATTATACATAAAAATTATAACTTTTATATGTTTTAAAGCATAAAGCATGCATTATTTCGTATATATAAAGTAAATAATGATAAATAAAAATTGAAGACAAGCAGTTATCAGTCATATCCTCACATATAAACAATTTATTGTACTTACCGGCCATGTAAAATCGAAGGGAAATTTGATAGGATTCACAAAGCCTTCTTGTTGCGATTCCAACATGTTTATGTGATTTCCGCCAAGTACAGGTGTTACAACAACCCCATAAGTACAAGGAGAATTGTCAATTAGAGCCTGATAATGTTTGAGACATATCCGAAATCTTGTTCTGCAGGGTTCTAAACACTCCGATTTATTGCCCGTTTTTGTATTACAGCAATTGCCGAAATCGTTTTTTCCATAGATATTGTCGAAGGACTTTAGGCGTAACTCGAATACGCCAGAACACTGCGCCTGTAGGACAATAATCATTTGGAAACGGTAACGAAAGATTAAAATTATTATAATTATAACTAACATATACACATACATAAAAATGATTATTTTTTAAATGATATAACGCCACTTTTCAACAATAAAACAACGGCTAAATGTTAATTTCTCACTGTTTTATTGTTAAATATTAGATAGGTCAATAAAATAAGCAAAAACAAAAAGTGTTATTATGAAAATATGGCACACAGTGTGAGGGATTATTTCTTGTGACAAATAAATGCAGCAGTGGCGAGACTGAATGAAATAAAACATGTATTTAAAAAGTTATAATCTTACCTGGTGCAGTATAAGGAAAAAAGCTGTGTGAAAGATATATATCCAATTCATGATTGACTTATATGTTCCAGAGGTATAGTAACCGCGATGTTTAAATACGGTTACCTCAGAAGAGATGTATAACACCACGCCATAGGCAAATGTCACAAAATACACTAAATATGAAATTCCAATAATAGCCTAATACACAATTATGGTAAACTTCACTAACACACATATATATTAGCTAAACTTATAAAACACAAAATAATTCCCAATCACTGGTTTTATCTATCTTCTCTACCCCATAACCGGCAGATGCATCACAACAATATATTTTAAGTAAATGTTTCTTCACAATCACCAATAAAAAAATGTCAATAAATTGTTTAAATGCACGTTCATAATATTTCATTAAAAAGATATACGTTTTCACCAAAATATTCGGTTGTTCCGGTTCAATTGCATGTGATCTTTCGCGTGTGTTACTACCAAACAAACTGCAGTCGACTCACACGGGAGTCTATCCCGACCCGTCTGTCGACACTGGCCGATGTCTGCGCAAGCAGCAAAAGATAATAGATGAGCGGGTAGAGAAACGAGACGGGGTGGTATGCTGCTAACACTTGAATTAACGTTAGCGGGGAACACACTACACTATGGTGGGGGAAACGCAAAGAATAGAGAGGATGAACGGCGCTGAAAAGATGAGCACCAAGCACCCACTAAATTATTGGACATAGTGGGGTAAAAGAAGCATCTCTACAGAATCACAAGGAGAGTCATCGTATGCGCGCGCCGCCGCTTACTTACATTTTGAACATTGAAGATGTGTATGCATAAGTAGCGCGCAAATATTTAATTTCACATATTCAAATACTTTTCTAATTCTTACTACCCCCTATACACAATTTTACAACCCTTAAACTAACCCTCAACAAAATAATATTATATTTATTTATATTTTACTATTTACAACAATTATATATATATATATATATATATATATATATATA
>NEEE01002334.1:24896-34919 GCA_002278615.1 Pogonus chalceus
TATATATAATTTATATTTATTTTTATTTTAAACAGTCATTTTTAATTACTAAATACTTAATAACTATGAGGAATATGATAAGTTGTACAAATTTTGACAAAAAATAAATAATAAATCGGATTCATAACAGATTTAAAAATTATTCTATGAGTTAATAAAATATTCTTCATATTTATTAAGTAAAATTTCTTATTAATTATGTAGAAAACAGAAATATATCTTAATATTTATGGAATTTTTAACAGCCGATGTGATGCGCAGCATGGGAGCTCATCATATAATAGCCATCGATGTTGGTTCAGTCGATGATACAGATTTAACAAATTACGGTGATGATCTATCAGGCTGGTGGTTGCTGTGGAAACGTTGGAATCCATTCACCACGAACGTAAAAGTTCCTAATTTACCAGATATTCAATCACGGTTAGCTTACGTTAGCTGTGTTCGCCAATTAGAAGTAATAGCACAACGATGCAAATATTTTTCCAAATTATTAATTTAAATCCAATTTTGTAGGAAGTAAAAAATAGTGATTATTGTGAATATATCCGTCCACCGATAGATCGATATCGTACATTACAGTTTGGTAGTTTTGATGAAATTCGCGAAGTAGGATATGCTCATGGTAAAGCATATTTTGAAGGACAACTGAAAGCTGGTGTTTTACCTATTTTTAAATCGCACAATCCTGTTCAACCAAGCACACAACCACAACAGCATTTGTTATCTGGTTACACATTTACTGATCTAGCGCAAATGGTTTGCAAAGTATCGAGGTATGACTAAATTTAAAAAAATCAATAAATATATCTATATAATTAATATGTTTCGTTGTGCAGAAGTACATATTTGGATGATTCATCATCAACTTCATCAGAAGAGGAATATGAAGATGGAAATGAAGTAGGATATGCTTCAGAACCATCTGTAGGAATATTAGATGTAAGTAATTTTTTTATATATTCGATATATAATTTTCTTATAATTTTTACGATCTGCAAAATTTATTTTAAAGAAAAACGAATAAAGATGCTTTAAACTAAATTCAAGCAATTAAACTAGTTTTTCAAGAATATTCTTTCATTATTTATCAGCAGTTACAGCTACTTATACATAAAAATGTAATTAAAAATTACTAAGTACATATATTGATTTATTTTTCATTATTTGATTAAAAATTTCAAGTCATTTTGCACAAATAAGATTTTTGCATAAAAAGATTTTTTTTTTTGATAAAAGTAGTTTTATTCAAAAGAAACAATGGACTACATAGTTAATACAAAATAAATTCACAGTAATGAAATTAATTTTTTATTTTCTAAAACTATTAAAAATATCCTTTTCTAAAAAAATTATTTGAAAGACCTTGCATCAGTGAGTACAAAATTTGAAGTGAGCTGTCCAAAAAACTTTAAACGTGTGATAGCTTGCTTCAAATATGGAATCCAATCGTACTACCAGCAATTTAGAGGTCATTCAAAATAACTTTAGAGTTTCATATCCGTGATTTAACCTCTTGAAAGTTTATACTTATTAAAATATACAATTTCGTTTAAAATGTGACATAGTTATGTGCTTATTTAACAATTATGCACGTGTGTTAACTAAATGTTACATTTTATATTATGTAATACTTAAAAAAATATATTATCATTGCAATTTTATATAATTTAAAATATAATTTCATTATTCATTAATTTTTTTTNAAAAGTATCAATAAAATTTTAAAAAATCGTTAATTATTTAGTTAATACACGGTAGATTAAATTCGATATTTTAATCCTCGTGAAAAGGAAGTTACCTAGTAACTTTACTCCCGGAAGTGCATAAAATATATACCATACTTCTCTTATGTCATTGATAAAAAATTGCATGTAAATATTTATAAAATATATTTTTTTATATAATATGGTTAATATATTTAAATTGTTTAAAATAATTATTAACTTATTTACACTAATTCTTTATATAATTAACAAATAATAATGTTTTTAAAATAATTATTTTTATTTGTTTAGAGTGCTAATGAAGTATTACACCATAGAATTGGTGGGTCATTGTCGCTCTCAGAAAATGAATTAGAAGAATTTGAATTAGATTCAGGTCCCAGTAAAAAAGACATGTAATTTATTTTAGTGAAACTAACTCACTAATAAATTAACTAAAATAATACTAGTCTGTAATGCTAGTGCTGTTGTCACAAACATGTGTTCAAAGGAAACAAGTGATGGTAAGAATTATACTTTTAGATTGATATGTATATGAAGGTGTAGGTAATGCCAAAAATATTTTTAAAGAAGAACTGTTCTAGTTACTAATAATTTTAAATTGTGAATTTTTTCATTTACCTCTTTATTATTATTATTATTATTTTTCATAACTTGTATATATGTAAATAAAGTTATGTTAGTATAATAGGAATTTTTACAGTAATAAATTACCAATGATATTTTAAGTGATAAGAGTCACAAAATTAAACAGTTTCTTTAAATTGTATTTTCTTTTAGTGTGATCTCTTAAAATAATTTTATATACGTGTTATTTTATTTGTAGGTCGTCTGTTATTATTATTTTTTTTATTTATTTTGCACAAATAAACATAACACTGTTGAATTTAATTATATATCAGTTATTTTTTATTAATTGTTCAATATTGTTATGCAATACTTTATAATTGGTTTATTTATCTCACCACTATATTTTTGTAATAGTAAAAAATGTATAAAATCATCTATAATAGAGGACCATTTTATTCAAAAGTATATATTTATTATATACCTATATATTTCCTATTCGAGATATAATAAATGTGATGATAAAAATTACAAAATAATAAAATATATATATAGAATGCTTAAAATGTTTGTAAATCTGGATCTAATACTGTTAGAGCAGCTCCAATTAAATGCAAAGAACCAGTTATTAAAATTTCAACAAGTTTATTATTTGGCAATTGTTTAAGTCCTTCTTCAATACTTGAATATACTGCAACTTCTTGATTTAAATTATGCAATTTTAACCAAATGTTTTTATGTGCTTCACATCTTTTTATTTGTTCATCATTAGTTACTATTAAATTTGTTTGATCTGCTGAATATATGTACTTATTAATAAAGGTAAGTACAATAATGGTAATTTATTTTACCTGATACTTTAGAAGAAGACGCAGTATTTGGAATAAACATAATGCTGTTAAAATTAATTTTAATTAATTGTTTTAATAAATTTTCCGAATTTCTATCTCCAGTGGCATTAAAAATTAATACTTTGTACGAATTTTCTGAGACAATACTGTTAAACCAATCAGCAGTTATTGCTAAACTATCAGTTGTATGAGCACCATCAAGATAAAATCTAGAAAAAAAAATAATTATTTTTTTTGTGTAAATTAGTTTTTAAATAATATTTACATTAAATTAGATTTCTTTAGAATTTGATTCCTTCCTGGCCATTTGCAATTTTTTAAACCATTTATTGTATTTTCGGGAACTATTAATTTATTTTCAAATTTTGTGTTTGTAACATCATGTTCTTAAAAAATATATATAATAAGAATTATATAATTATGAAATAATTAATTAAATTACCTTTAATTTTTAACCACGTATGCGATAATTGAATTGCAAGAGAAGCATTAATTTTTTGTATTTCCCCATGGATTCCTAAAACTGGTGGTCCATTATTCCAAATATATTCCTCAAAATTAGGTACAATTTCCAGTGAACACTAAAATGTTTAATGTAATATTTTATTTAAAATATATAAAGTATCTGCTTACTTCTTTTTCTATACTGCGTTCTTTTATAATATTCATAGCAGAATCGATTTGAGGAACAGTAAATACTTTAGAATTTTTCTTCATAATTCCAGATTTTTGCCAAGCTATTTGCTCAATTGTATTTCCTAATATACTTGTATGATCTATTCCTAAAGATGTTATACCAACTACTGGAGTATTTCTAAAAATGATTTATAAATTTTTGAAATATTATTAATATAATTAATGCATTTATTTTACCTTACAACATTTGTACAATCGTACTCACCACCAATGCCTACTTCTACAACTGCAACATCAACTTTTTCTTTTAAAAAAATATTAAAAGCAAGTATTGTTAGAAAACGAAAATATTGAGGCATATCTTTAGAATGTTCCTACAAATTTTATTTAAAATTATTACCTATTACAAATAAAATAAGTTTCAATTAGTTTTTAAAAAATATTTTACTTATTTCAGAATTTAAACATTAATTTTTTTTTATAATTCATAGAATTTCAATAACAAATAATTTTGAAGACACTTGATATAGGTATAATAACGAAACTTTATATGTATTATTAAGTTTTAAGATAAAAGTTTCCATATTCAGAACTTAATAAAATTAAAATAATAATTTTCAAATCTTGATAATAAATATTTTTAATCATTATATATCTTTTTTCCTTATAATTAAAATCTAGATATACAGAGGAGGACAAAAGTATTGGCACACTCATAATATACAAATAAAATTATTAATAAATGGCACACAAGTAAAATAATTAATTCAATCTTTTTATATAAATCTATTCTCCATTATGTAAAGATATAATTTACAAAAAAAAGTTATGAAAAAATCAAAATTCTAATTAAAAAATCACAAGATAATTAAATATATCCCAGTTTTCTAGGGACAAAAGTATTGGCACACTTTGAATTAACATTGTTCATTTTAGAAAAAAGCAAGTTGTAAATATTCTGTTGGGCATTCTTTATATTTTATAACTTCTTTTAATCAATTTTGCGTAGAAAATACTAATTTTTGCGTTATATTTGAACCATTTTTATCCATTCTTCAGACAGTAGTTCTTTTAACTGACTCTTGCTGGTAATGTTAAGTTTTCTCACCCGTCTTTCTAATTCTCCCCAAAAATGTTAAATAAAGTTTAAGTCAGGTGATTGCGAAGAGTCTGTAATATATGGGGAATGGTATAATTGATCCACTGATGGACGATGTAGGCGGTATGTTTGGGATCGTTATTATGTTGGAAATAACAATCACCAATAAGTCCCAATTTTTCTGACCTTTTTTTAAAATATCTAACTTAACTGCCATTGTCCATTATATCCTCTATAAAAACTAACGCTCTAACCCCCATACACACCGGCGCAGCTGAAGGAAGACCTTAATAAGGATGTACAATCAAAAACTGTACGCAGATTGCTTCATGAGGCAGATTATAAAGTTAAAAAAAAAAAAAAAGAATTGGCTTCGCAAATAAGTTTGTCCATAAGGACAATACTTTTTGAAATAAAGTTATGATTTCTGAGGAAAGAAAATTTAACATTTTTCATAGTGATGGCAGAATTCTAGTATGGCGAGACTTAATACCAAATTAAATCCAAAAATCTTACAAGCTGCAGTAAAGTTTGGTAGCGGAGGAGTCATGGTATGGGGTTGGAGAGTTAGTTTATATAGTGGATATAATGACCAAGAAAAATTACTTAGATATTTTTAAAAATAATCTAAAAAAAGAGCAGAAAAATTGGGACTTATTGGTGATTATTATTTCCAACATGATAATGATCCCAAATATACCGCCTACATAGTCCGTCAGTGGATCAATTAAACCATTCCCCATATATTACAGACTCTTCGCAATCACCTGACTTAAACTTTATTTAACATTTTTGGGGAGAATTAGAAAGACGGGTGAGAAAACTTAACATTACCAGCAAGAGTCAGTTAAAAGAACTACTGTCTGAAGAATGGATAAAAATGGTTCAAATATAACGCAAAAATTAGTATTTTCTACGCAAAATTGATTAAAAGAAGTTATAAAATATAAAGAATGCCCAACAGAATATTTACAACTTGCTTTTTTCTAAAATGAACAATGTTAATTCAAAGTGTGCCAATACTTTTGTCCCTAGAAAACTGGGATATATTTAATTATCTTGTGATTTTTTAATTAGAATTTTGATTTTTTCATAACTTTTTTTTGTAAATTATATCTTTACATAATGGAGAATAGATTTATATAAAAAGATTGAATTAATTATTTTACTTGTGTGCCATTTATTAATAATTTTATTTGTATATTATGAGTGTGCCAATACTTTTGTCCTCCTCTGTACGTTTGAAATAAATATAAAAATAATAAAGATAATAAATGAATAGAGAATAACTGAATATTTTAAGTAAACGGATTAAAAGTTTAAGAAATTATATAGTAAACAAAATGTTGATTTTCAAAAAAAATTGCAGTAGATAAATATCAAAACAAAATAAAACTCATCTACATAAATAAAATTAATAAATAACTAAATTAAAAGCTTTTTTGTTTAAATAGGAATGTTTAATAAATAAATCAATATAAACATACTCGAGTATCCATAAGTTTATTATAAACTTGATACGCATTTTCTGCAAATAATTCTTTACTTAGAGGTTTTCCATTTAATCTAATTCTTTCACGTATGGCTACTAAATGAGGAGAAGAATAGAATCCAGTCTTGTAACCATGTTCACGAAGAATGCTTTCACTAAATGCGCAAGTTGAACCTTTACCTTTTGTACCAGCTACATGAATTATCGACAGTTTATCAAGCTGATCAAGAGATATACCGGTTCTAAAAAATATTTAACTCTTTTGTAAATTATAAATGTTAAATTTTATTTTTAAACAGATTTTGTTAAAAAAATGACTATTTATTTTTTAAGTTATAGTAAATTTATAAAATGGTTTATTTACAGATTAGCTTACCTAAGTAAAAATTTTTTTGTTTCTGCAATAGTTGTAGCAAAAATTGCAGAATGAGGCAAAACTCCTTGACTGGCAGCATTTTTTATATACGACTGATTTGATTGCAAGGAATTTATGCAATTAACAGTTTCCTAAAATAAATTATATTTATTATTTACTTAACTCAGTAAAGTAAATAAAAGATGTTTAATTATGATAATAATGTGAAAAAATCAGTTTTATCTTGATTCTAATTTAAATCAAGTAGGTGTGTCTGATGGTCGCGCAGTGTTCTTATTATTTGAATCGTATTTTAATAATATTAAAAATAATGAAATTAAATCTAATATAAGCTTTTCTAAATGTTAACCAATTTTATAAGCCTACCTCATAACTATTATTCATGACTGTTTTATATTTTCTATCGAAATTTTTACTCAAAATAAGAGGAAACGTGAACTTCTCTCGTATCATAATACGTAATTTCAAATGATTCAGAATCATGAATAATGATTTTAATGCTTAATTATATAGAAAGAAGTTTTTTTATTGTTATAGATCACGTGTTTAAACGCCATAATATCCGTTCAAAGTAACAATTTAATTCATACTTCATTTTAAAATAAATATTAGAGAGTATTAAATGATTTCAAATATTCTAAAGAATAAAATGTATATATGAAAATAAATAATATCCTATAAAGAATCATGTTTTCATCTTGTTATCTTGTCTTTTTTCTTATCTTATTTGAATTGTCTCAAATCCACATGTTTGTTGACATACAAATCAACTGTCATACATCATTTGAAGTTAGCTAAATATAAAAATTATATTTAATTGAAAATTTCAATAAACGATGTATTATTAATGTAAAATAATGTAAATATTGATTATATAAGTATTTTACATACAAATAATTATTAAATTCATTTTTGAAAAATCCGTTATTTTTACGTTGAATATTTATCTGGACAACTGTTTGCGCAGTGTAGTCAAGCCTAAGTTTCTGCGATGATGGCGTTCAGCAGTACAGTTTTCGCTTGGACGGGGAAGAGAGCGAACTGTTTTGGAACTGTTTGCTTAAAAGTTCAATCAATTTTAACGGGCATTTAAATATTCAAACATTTGAAAAGTAAAATATATTTCCTATTAAAAATTGTTCAAAAATATTTAGTTAAGTTGAGTTAGAAAATATTGTGAGTTCTATGTGCATAAAATTGTGTCCTAGTGCTGTGTTGAAACATTATAATTACTTTTTAGGTTAATAAACTGTCAACAACAAATTATATTAGTTTAAAATATCTTCTTATTGAATATATAATGATAATATTTGCCCTGTGACATTACGATTTATATTGATTTTGTAAGAAAAAAACTGAAATAGGTCACAGATAATGCATAATATTATGCAGGTATAACAAATAAATATATGTATATTTTTATATTATAATATATTCGCGTGGTAAACAACAAATAAAAAGTCAATAAAAACACAACGAAAATCATGTATAGTACCGAAGAGAAGATTTTACAACCATCAAAACTGTCAGTAGTGAAAAATTTATTTGGAACAACACCTCGAGAAAATCGTATAGTGAATTACGATCGTTTTATTCCATATAGAGCTAATAATAATTGGCAAACAGATTTTGCGACAATACCAGAAGCAACACGGGGTGCACAAGTTGGAAAAAAAGCTAGAGAAAATGGGGAAACTTCAAGGGATACAACGGCTTATAATTGCCTTTTAAAAAATGAACTTTTAGGTGAAACTATAGAAGATGTTAAATCGCAGTGCGATGAACGCCAAGCTTTTACACCTATCAAAAATAAAAATTTATTTAAATATGGAACTCCAACGAGGGTAAGTTTTTATTTAAAAAAAATTCTAAATATTATTATTTTAATGTATAATTTCATCAAAGTTTAATATTTTTGAATATAAATAACAGACACATTAAAAATAGATAAACATATTTCAAAATATGTCTTGTACCATTAGTACTCAGTCTGGTATGCAATTATTTTACCTGTTTAGTGATAATTAATGCTAAATACTGTAGGAGTAGTTAGCATAATGTTGCATTTAGTAAATAGACAAGCTAAATAATTATTTTTTAAATAAGTCTGATGAAAATCAAGGCTACAATTTTATTACTAAAACTATTTATAATATATTAATACATTTTACAAATAAATTCGTAACGGAAGAAAAATTTCTTTTTTTAAACTAAATAATATATCACCGTTACTTAATGATAAATTTTTAGAAATCAGTATATTAGTTATAAATATTTTATTTACCGTGTTTCTACAGATAGTAAATTTAGATAAATTATTTTATTTTAGGAATTATTTAAGTTTGTTTTTAAGAACAGGTATTTTTGATAAGATTACTTTAATGCTAAATGACTTTTTTAACGTTATCTTTTATATTTACACAATAATTCAAATAAATTTTANATAATATAAATTTACTTACGTGTTTAATTTCGAACTGATAATATTTTATTCTATGCTTGAATGAAATTCTATTTTTCTGATATGGTGTATATTTTTGTGTTATTTCGTAATTTTGAAGTAAAATGTTGATAACCCCTTCATGAAAGGAAATGCTACGTTTGTAATCACGTTTCAAATAACAGCAGATCAAGAATTTTTCTAGCATAATCATTATTTTTATGTTTGCTAAATTTTTCTACAAGTATTTTACTTTTCATGCATATTTGTTTGATTGTGACTTTGTAATGTATTAAAATAAGTATTTTATTATTTAAATAAATATCACAATATTTTTTCTCTAATTCTATTATAGAGTTAATAACATGAACTTTGCAGTATTATTATACACTAGTGTTTAATAAGGTAATATGTATTTTATAACGCTTAACCTTAAAGTGACGACAACTTCTAACTATTTTTTAATTATTAAAATACATATCGGTCAAACTTTATTCAGAATTAAAAAAAAAAGTATAGTCTCTAGTATGTTTAAAATAGCTTTTCTGCTGAATTAAGAATTACAGAATATACTATTATATAATTCAAATTAAAAAATAAGCTTTAAACAATAAAAAAAAACTATTAGTTATTTTTGTGAATGAGTTTAGGTAATTTTTGGGGTGTAATCTTATCTATTCAAAGTTAATCTAATCTAGTTTCCATTAGTACTTTTGAAGCTAAAACATTAAATTTTCAAAATACTTTTATCATTATGAAATTTGCAATATTTCTGCACAGTTAATTTTGTTTTTTTAACAATACATTATTGTTAAATTATTATAATTCGTTAAAT
>NEEE01002336.1:5351-35537 GCA_002278615.1 Pogonus chalceus
ATTTGAAGTTGAATTGAGGAGAGTGAAGGTCACAAAGCAAACAATTTTCAAGGGAAACAATTGTGTTTGAGCGATTAAACAATCGTTGTTGTTTGATAAAGAGGGTGTAGTGTGTAGTGTGTAGTGCGTAGGGGAGCCGGCGGAACAGGAAAGCGCAACTGGGCCACGCTGAAACGGAAGAACAGGTGAACGCGCATAAATCACCGGCCCACAACACATTGCCTAGTGTGGTAGTGTCCCAATGAATGCATGCAAACTATACTAGTGCGATTAGCTGCTCTTCCGCCGACGCTACAACTTGTTACATCGTAATCATTTTAACTTAATGCCATCATTTACCTTTGATCATTTTTCTTAAATTATTTCCAAAAAAATAACAATATATTCTTTCGTCGTCAAACTATTTTTAATTAATAAATTTATAAAACTTTGATTGGAATTTATGATATTAAAAATTAGAGAAAAATAGTAAAATATATTTGTAAATTTTGCGTGGTTTTCCCAACGGAAATAAATTATTTTTAGCTGCATACCGATACAGCTCTGACTATGTGGGTGATTTAAAATAATTTGATTGCAGCTGGTCTAAATACACGCGAATTTTTTCATCTTATAAATAAAATATTATTTATTTTTGCTTAGATACATTCTTTTCTCATAGTATCGAGTCATCATTTCTGAATATATATTTATAATTTTACAGAATTATCTACTAATTGCACTAAATATTTTTTGGTATTATTTTTCTTCATTGAAATATATTTTATTTATTACGTGAGATGTTTTGGTAAAAGCTTTTTATTTTAAATTATTATTTGTACAGAAGCATTTGACGGTATTATCTTATTATTATAAATAAAAATTAGCTAAATAATTTTCAATAGATAGATATAATAGTATAGAATTTAATAGTATGTTTTATAATGATTAATTATAAATAATAATTGTACAATACGTTCATATGCTACGCAGAAGTTATCTAGAAAAACTGTTAATTGTCTATCTATTCATTCGGATATTTTAATTATTTATAATTACTACTTGCTGTATACGATTGGTTCATGTTATTTCTGATAAACAAAATTATGAATAGAAAGAGACAACAAAAATTAATATTAAAGATATTTATACTTGTTTTCAATTTCAATTTAACGAAGCAATAAATTCATTATATCTATAGAAACAATTTTCTTGGACCACACAAGCTTTCAGGATTCATTTTATGTATCTATATAAATAAATGCTTTTATATTTAATTTTAGAAAATTTATAACTTTTTTTTGTATTTAAATTTCTCTTTTTAATTTTATAACTGGAGACAGATAAATAAAGGTTAATTAAAAAAATACAAAATATTATGAGTTAAATTTTATTTGAAGTATAAAAATTTCAAATACATTTATAGAATAATTCAGGATAAAATTGAAGTTGTGTGAAAATGATTATGATTCGTAAACTCACCGAATGTTAAGCTGAATGCAGTGTTGCGATGAAACGTCATTCGTTGGCGCCGTTTATATCCCACGTGACAAATGCACGGCGGATCCCACACGCCTCCGCAAAAGCTGTTGCTCTTCAGAATTTTTATTTGAATATTATAAGTACCAATAACAAATGTTACAATTAAATTTTGCACTGTTATTTGTTATTAACCGTCGGCACTTGTTCTAACACACAATATTAAATACAGTAATTGGTTTCGTTTCACTTGGTTGATTTGTTTTATAAAGGAAAGAAAATTCACTGGAATTGTTATCCTTGCTGTTATTTGGCACTCATAGAGATCACTGTCACTGGAGGATACACTCACTGTGTTTTAAATATGTTTTATATTGGGCTTTAAGTCACTGAATCATTTTGGTCACACTGTTCAGAGCTTTTAAATCGCAACAAGGAAGTATATATTGTAGTGCACGGTTGTAGTCACTGAGTGAGACTCGTAAACCAACTAACAACATCACACGTGATTGTCAACTATTGGGTTCATTACGTGTTCCCCGTTGTTTGCCCTCGCTCCCCAATTCACTGTTCATTCATTGATCAGCGGCGGAGTAGCAACAGGCGTAATAACACAGAACAATAACAACAATAACAACAATAACAACAACAACGAGAACGAATACGAGAACGAGAACAATAATAACAATGACGACGGTGACGGTAGCGACGTCGACGCTCCTGATGAAGAAGAAGTTAAGAGTAGATGGCAAGTGGGTTGGCCGGCGTCGGCGTCGTCGTAATTGTTGAACAGCAACCGCAACAGCGCACGGCGGAAGATGCTGATGACTGTGTTTAATTCTTTCGGTGATGGTCTTGTCTCACGCGTCCGGATCCTGCGTGCGTCCCCTGTAACTTCGGTTCTTACACTGAGTGAGACACACACACACGCAAAAGGTAAGAATGGACCATGGAGAGGGGGACATCAGGCATGCATGTTACACAGGTAGGCAGAGGCAGTCAGGCAACTTGCTGCTGCCCCGACCTCCTAGTCCATCCACAGTGCACCCAACATTCACACACACACTCACAAACAACGCACACAATAACATATGTGAAAAGAGACAAGATTATCTGTAATATCTTCGGTGCTTTCGCTGTCTGTCTCTTTCTTTCTCTCTTTCCACAAGACTCGCATCTTGCGGCCGCCACTAGGAGGTGTACCTGTTACACCGTTTGTTTAGTTGGAGCAGTTTGCCGCGGGCAGGACAATCGCGAGTTTACTCACACATTAACAATCACACTAACACACACCGATATGGAGCACGCTGCATGCTGCACGCTGCTCTTCTTTGACTGATGCTATCGTTTTGTTGACAGTAACAACACGCCGCCACGACAACTGACTGACCGGACAATAGTTCCTAATGTTCATCAGTCGTTTAACATTGTTGGACAATGGCTGTGCATGTTCATTACATTGTGCTTTATAAGCTATACGTTACCTTATTCTTTCTGATCACCATCACTGCTATTATTTCACCATTTCATTCCATTCCATTCCAATGCAATGCTCTACTATCATTACCAAATTTAGACCCTATTTAAATTACTTCAAAACTATACATTCTAACATGAACAAACATCAATCAGTTTTACCTTTAGATTCACTTAACATACCACATATTTTATTTATAGTATATTTTTGGGGAAACTTTACACAATCAAATCACTGTTGTTGGTTGTATTTGAATGAAAGATTTATGTGTGTGTGTGTGTTTGTGTGTAAGGAATACAGAATAATTGTAATTGTAGTGTAGTGTGGTTGTGATTCATCTTAGTTGTGTGTAACAATAGTAACGTGTCAATCGCCACTTGGTGACTGACTGTTTGACATCGAAATCGACGCATGCATTTCAGTTCCATTAAGAGCAGGGCATCAGGCAAACTATACTATAGTTCGTATTCGATCCCAATTTCGGACCGGCCAAGTGGTCTTGGTTGAAGCCGTACGGCGCCCTTCGGCAAGGATGGAGCTGACCGCATCAATAATTAGATATAGTGTCCTCTCATTACCCTATTGATTGCCCCATTGTCTCTGACGCGACCGGGCCACGGCCACGACGACATCTGTGCGATCGCCTGCTTTACCGCCGCGTTCTAACAATGCATGGTGAAATGGCACTTGTTCCCCGGACTAACTTGGAAACTAAGTTACTGTTCGGTCGCTTTTCTCCCTCATATTTCACTCACTTGCCTCTCTCCTTCGTATTATGTCTCAGCTTCATATTATACACCAATATTAACTTATCTATCTCTTCATTCTTTAAATTTCATTTATGCTCTCATTATTTCTTAAACTATAACTCTTAACGAATAAAATTGAACGCAAATCATAAAAAATATGTAAATTAATTTAAATAAATTAAAATATAGTTAGTGTTTATCAAAAACTAACATGTTTACATAATATTTCCAAAATTATGTTAATGCTACTGAAATATTTGCATCTTATTAATAAATAATATAGTGAATAATTAAAAAACAATTATTAAAAAATTGAATGTTTTAATTGAGATAATGTTGATGTTGTTTAATAGCTTTGTATGATAATAAGATTGTTCGAATGTAGCATAATAATTAAAAGAATAGATTTGTTATTATTAATATTTCATAGCAAGTTTCACGTTTATCTTTTATGACATGTTAAAAAATTATAATGATCCAAAGTGAGAGCATAGAATTTATCTTATATATGTATGTATGTATACATTGGTTGTCCAGAACTAACTGTAGATCCAAGATTCAAGGCCATCTTTTGAACATCATCAAAATTCGTGGCTTGCATATTAATTTAATCAGCTATTATCGTTAACGTCCGATTATATTAGATTTATAGAGAATGCTTTTATGTTAAAATGAATAATTAAGATTTGCTAGTATGCCTTTTACACTTTAATGTAGAAAAGTCATTTTTAAAAGCACCTGTGTTACAAACATTTAAGTAATATTTCATTTAAACATGACACATTGTTGTGTTGTATTAAAAACAAAATAATCATTTTTTTATTTCTTTCCTTCTTACTTTTATTTTGTTTTCTTCGTGAACAAACCGTTGTTTCTTATTGTACTGGGTGACGCGTAAATCTGTTAGTTGACAAGGTATTTAATACTAGTTCTTTTGTTCTGTAATATGATATCTACCTGGATTTTTATTTTATTTTATTTTCTTTCTTTTTTCTTTATTGCATTTTTATATCTCAAGGAATTTATTTACATATCACATACTACCTAATTTCTACAGTTATTTAAAGTGTCTTTGCTGAGTTTCTTTTCAATTCTAACCATTACAAATAATTTAATTCATTTTTGGGATTCTTTTCTTAAATTTATTATAAATTAACAAATATTGGACTATTTTATTTAAACTATTAAGAATATTTTATAATTAAACATATTTAAGGGTAATTTTTAATATATTGCTCGGAATATTTTTCGGCTTCGGGGTTATCTTTCCAAACGATGCATAAAAAATTCGTGTTGAAGTCGTAGTGCATAGAATGACTTGCATATCATGTGGGTATCCCACTCCGGTTAATCACCAGCTACTGTAGTTCTGTAACAACGTACTTAACAACACTGACACTATGCACCAGCAACAACAACAGCAACAAGAACAAGCAACAACAAGAACACAGATACAGAAAGCCGTGTGGTAAGGCACACGACTGTGACTGGACCAATTCATAAATCATGAGATCTCTTTGCTGCTGTTGATAAGTCACTCGATACTTTAGCTGTGCTTTCTTGTATTGGTCTCAACGGTTGTCGATAAATGACGGAAGTGTGTTTGTTGTACAGGTGATGCCAATCGTTTTGTTATTTTATCTGATGCATTTTTATTAATCTTTATGTTTATACAAGAACTAAATCAATTTAACATTCATTTCCTACTGTTGATATAATAAAATCTATTTTAAATAATGAATAAATTTTAATTTAGGAAGTTCATGCTGTGTCTACACTTGCCTTTTTTTTACATACATACATACATACATAATGATATGGCCCACTTTTATTGAAATTCACCATAAAGAAAAGAACCGAATATAAAAGAATTACAACATGTATATGCCTTGACCGCGTCTTAAATTAATAAAATCGTCATTAGAGAAGAATAGTTTTAGATTTTCTTTGCAAATTGTTCAGACGTATCTAAGAAAATATTCTTTATAATATATTTAATTAGTCTGCTACCTATTGCGTTAAATTTTTGCTTTCAAAAAGCTATTTATTATTAAGAAAGAGAAAGTTAAATTAATTTTTAATTTAGCTACAAGCTAAATAATTTAACAATATGCATATTGTTATTAATTTTAAATAATTTCTAATATTGTAATTATACATATGTATATTGCGTGCCTTAAGATGTAAGAACATTTTTCTTTTATAAATATGTTATTTAACAATATATTTGATTTCAATATGAATATTTTAATAAGTAATATATAATTTTAGTTTCTTAATACTATGTACATATTTAAATTTGTCGCATAATTTATATTTTCAAATGGAAATTTTAATTAAAACATCTAAATAAAGGTCATTATGATATATTACTTTTGTTGAAAGTCCTATAAATTGATTAAAGTTTTGATCTTTAACCATAATCAATATTTATTAGATTAATTAATCGATTTATTGAACTATTCTTAAATTATTTAAGGTGTAAAAGTATTATTTTATGATAACAAAATAAATGATTGTTTTTTTAATTTATTTATTTATTTATTTAAAGATCAAAGATAATAAGCAGAAAAAAAAAGTTGCAGTAGCTTATTACAAAAAGCAATTTAAATAATATTTATAGTTGCTGACATAATGAAATAATTTCCATTATACGAACGATTAATAATACAAGTAAACTTCATCAATATTAGTGTGATTAACACTTTGGTTAATTGTCGAAAAATTGCTTCCTTTTACAAAACATTCAAGCATGATAAATTATTAGAAATACTATAGCAATGAAAAATAAATTATAAATTATTATTATTCAAATATTGAATGAAGCGAAATGAAAAGTAACAAAAATAACAGTGTTCATATTATTTCTTTCCGTCCGTGGGATCTTTTGAAAAGTCAACGGGTTTCCATCTCTGATTTTGTTTCTTTCAGTAGTCATAATTTTCAGTGTATTATGTGTCGAACGTAACCTCCTGTGGAGCTGTAGAAACACACTCTTTAATTAAAACTGTATATGTAATTAATTTTTTTTTCTTAAACTTATCATGAGTAGTTTCTCTAAAGATGAGACGGTATTGTAGTTCAAATTAACAACTATAGTGTTTGTTTCATTGTATATACATATATTTATCTATGTGTATGTATGTATGTGTGTGTATTCACGTTTTTATTTTTTTTTTATACAATATCAGCTTTAATTATATCATGGTTGTTATAATTATATAGTTTCACAATTGATTTTTAATTTAAATATTTACTTGTGTTATGATGGTAATTTTAAAGGAATTTTCGTTTTATTTTTAAGATTATTTGCAAAAAAAAAAAAATAATTTATATTTGGTATTATGAGGGCATTACACTTGCAATATCTTATTGTAACACTTCTGCATTAATCTTGAGTTACATCAGATCGTTGACAAACAAGTTGGTAATTATTTTGATTATTGATATAAGTTGATGTAAGTATATGACAGGCGTACCATGTATTGGACACCTTGCTTAATTATGACCATGCTGCTAGTTCTTGTTCTTTTTCTTATTATTATCATTATTATTATTGGCGTTATTGCTCGTTATTTCCTACTCAACAACAACAACAACGACAAGAACAAATTGAAATTGATTAACAAACTTATTTGTATTCCCGTTTCATTGATTTAATTGATTACATCAATTATTAATTCTATATTAACAATTTGCAACCATTCGACTAAACAAAATATTTTAGTGAACTAATAAAATTTGAATTAATTACATATAATTAAGTAGCGATCGAATGAAATTAAAATATTTAAAACATGTTTGTTGAAAAATTACGATTTGTGAAATTTGAAAATAATTCCACACATGATTCGTCTTAATATTTTAAAAAAACTGGATTAGAAATCGACTTAGTTGAAATATTTCGCATCTTGTTTCTTGGGAAACAAAAAGTGATTTATGTAAATGTGTTTTTTGATTATTATTTATATTTGTTACTGGAACATCGATGGTTTTATTGCTAAATTTGGAAAGTGGCTATAACGTAAATTTTATCAACTTACTGGTTACTGGTTACTGGTTACTGATGATATATAATATAATGAAAGTTTGAATAGAATGTTTATTAGTCAATAATAGGAATTGATGAAAGAATTATATTCATGCATTAGAATAAAATGATTGACAGTAAGTATATATTCTTCATTTAAATAACAACTGTTGTTTGTGTTCTTACACACATTCATTTGTAATATAAATTCCATTATTCATATAACAACAAACAAAAAATTCTATAAAAAATTGTGAAAACACTTATCTTTTATTAGGTTTCTATAAAAGACTTTATTGTTTCTGCAATCGCTAACTAATAACATATTTTCTTTTTTCATTTTAATGTTAGAATTAAATTATTCTTATTTGTTTTATATATTTTTTTTGCCATAATAGGTAATGAGTTTGTTTTAAATAATAATAATAAAATTATATTTTTCTTTTATAGTCGTGTTTTCTTCAAATTGATTAGTTCTGTAAAAATATTTAATTTATTGAATTTAAACATCTGTGCAAATTGGGAAAGAATTTTTTTGCAAACAATATTATTTTCTGCAAATTTAGTGTTCGTATTAACTGCTTATTGAAAGGTTTAGTTTTATAAAAATATTTTTAATTACCTGAATTCAAAATAATGGGTAAATATATACAAACAAAGCTATGCAAATAATTTGGTAAAAGCCTACCAAAAATATTTTAAGGACCTAAATTTACAATAATATTTTAATTTTTCGTAAGCAAAATCTTTAAACTGTAACATTATTTTATTATTAATTAATAAAAGAAAGTTTACGTATTGTTATGGTATGAAGTTTTTTTTTTTTAGATTTTTTTCTAAAATAAAAATGATTGATATTTGACACGAAAGATATTGAATCCATATAAGGGCATAGTAAAATATGCTTAATTCTAAACAACTAACGGTGTCTATTATAAACAAAAGATTAGACACCAATCTATTAGCCTAAAAAAAAAATTAATATATTGTCTAAGTGAGAGTTGAAGAATAATTATATGTCATAAATTTGTGATAGTTGCACAACAAAAATTTTGTATCTTTTTTTTTTTATTTGTCGTGTTAAGAATCAGTAATTATATTTTTACGAACATAACTAATTATTCTGTTAGTTAAATTCTTTTCTTATATTGACATGTCATAAATCTATTGCAACCTTGATCTGTTTAAACATTGCCTAATATAAATATATTCGAAAGTATATTAACTTCTGCAGCGTAACAAATAGGAATGCGCCGTTAGCATCGTTCTCCATTGTATTACTTGAGCTACTGCTGTTGTTACACTTTTCTTATACAATCAAGAGCAAATCGATTCGAAATAATTAACTATTAAATTTAAGTCTAATTAATAAATATTTATATTAATTTGTTTGCAATATTGAATTTAATAAATATCGTAGAATATTGTTAAAGAAATAAGAATAAAATTCGAAATGTTTTAATGAATGTTTGTATAATAATTTCCTAGAGTGTACACATTTTGTAAAGGTAGTCTAGCTTGGTTTCAATTCGTACAGCAGCAAGAGAGCCTGAGGCTTGCCAGATAAATCAAACATTTAATTAATGGGATATTATTAATCCCACTCTGAGGTTTACTCGTTCCATAGCACGATGAGGAAGAGCCTTTGGCTGTTGTTAATGCAGCTTACTACTAAACTCTGTTGTTGTGGTTGTTGTTGCTGGTATTATTGGTATTATTGTTAAAGGTGGGAAAACAGTTACTTACTTGTTTTAAGTAATTATCTCTAATGCGATTGCTATTTGTTGTTAATATGAAAGAGTGCATTTAAACATTGAAACGGGTTGGTTTCTCAAGGTAACATTGTAATAAAAGAATAAGGTAAAGAGTAAAAGAATAAGTAAGAGAAGCATGGACCCCAAGTGCCGCCTAATTAATCACAACGTTAGACGTGACAAGCATTGTCCGTTCGCAAAGATATCTGATCTGCTAACAAATACAAATAAACATGTAGTGGTGTGTGAGTGTGCAAAAGTGACCGGTCTTAGGCAGATGCTGCACAACCAACGAACGAACGTATTGAACAGATTCACATGCAAAACCGGAGCCATTGTCGTCATCATCGTCGTCGTCGTCGTATTCGTTGTCGTTGTTTTTATCAAGTACGAACGCAACAATTGCACCGCGTGTTGTTGCTGCCTGTTGCGGTGTCCTGTCCTCTTGTTGTCCCTGTCGTGTATTGTCTTTGTCGCGCGTTGTTTTCTGAGTTATTGGCGCTAGGTTCGAGGTTCGAGTTCAGCTCACTATTGTGTCAATGTGTTTGCTAATGTTGTGGACCAATGTGTGGCCATTGGTGGGGAATTCGCGAAGACAGGGGTCATCATCTTACCCCTTACACATTTGAATCAAATGTAGGGCATATTTTTATAATAGAAACAGGTTCATGTTACTCTTCACATCCATCGACTATTCTATTCTATCCTATTCTTTTATTATAACAGCAACAACAAGGACAAGAAAAGATACCACTTTGCTTTTTATTTCATTTAAATACTTTTGATGATATTTTGCAACAAAGTAGAAATATTGATGAAGGAATAAAAATAAAATATTGTTAAGTATGTATTTGTAAGGAGAGCTCGTTCGTTCATGTCTTCTGCAATGTGAAACACAAGGTAGTGTAGTATGAATTATCGCGCACTCAGGAATTAACATACATAAAACCGCAGACAAAGATGTGCTTTTTGTGTTCTTTGCCGGTTATCTATCAAAGTCTCCACACGGCATGTCCCTCTTCAACCTCTGTTGCTGTTGCTGGTAACTTTTCCTACCTTATGCATTCACTATTTCACTCTTGAAGAAGAAGAAGAAGAACAACAACAACTACAGCAACAACAACGGGTTATAGTATAGTACCTATATACATACATAGAGTAATATAGCTTATGATGCGTGTATATATAGGTGTCTATATATTAAATGCGCGCGGTGTTTAAAACTACTCGTGCATGCAGACGTGTAGAAAAATTTTATGGCACTGTTTCTATAAATTATTTCAGATATATTGCATTAGCGTTTTATTATATGAACGTGCGAGAATTTAAAGGAAAAGTCTATGTACTTTTATAATCTCATGCAGATTACCTATCCTATGGGTAATGTCTCACTTTGCCGCCGCGATCTTGCGCCGACTACAACTGATAGATTTATATGCCTTTTTAGGTGCACACACTGGACGCCATATATGGACAATGTAGATGCTGATTTATATATGTGTAGCTATATGTATGCATATACTCAGAAATCATATTCGGTATATATCTTGCTACCTGCGATGCTTTATTCTCACCTTTATATATTTCATACTTCCTATACTCTCCAAATACTTATTATTATAAATAATAAATTCTTATTAGTACATTGAGAATATGAATAAATCTGTAATAATTCTTATAAGTAATAGAAATGTTATAATTATTGACATTGTTAATGAACGCATTGAATTGAACAGAATCGTGAGAACTAGATACCGCGTTCAAACATTATTAATACATATTATATTAGAAACGAATAATGTTTGTGTAAGTATTTAAATAAAGCTGTAAAGAAGCATTGATAGCTTGCCTAGTATATTATATAGTAAGTTAAGTTAAGTATATATTGGTAGTCACACTCAAACAAACACACATTACAACTGATTATCTTTGATACATGAAAGTTTGTTGCGTACGTTCAAGTAGTTATAGATAGACATTAAGACTTATAGACAGGAAAAGTTCACAAATGTTTTACTTATAACTTTTATGCAATACTAAGATGTTTCATGATAAATAACATTGTAAAAAGAAATTTATATCTTGTTTACTACTTGTTTATTGCTGAATCCATGTACAGACATAACATTTTCAATACTACAACTATATTGCTAAATTTTCTATCATTTTTAATACTGTTTCAACATTTATCTATAAATTTCTATATTATATATAAATTATTTAAACATAGCGGACAAACCTATTTAAGAAGTACTTAAATATTAGCTTTGAGGCTAAGAAATTTGTTTTTTATTGAGAGCATAGTGAATAATTGTCAAAAAGTGCCCAAATTTAAAACTTTTTGAGCATTTGTATGCTGTATTGAGAAGAGAAATGGAAATTAAATAGAGTTCTAATAAAGAAGCTTTTAAAATTGTCTTACAATATGAATAAGACTCGAGGCTGTGTTTAAGCAAAATTTATTTTCAAAATACTTTATTTAAGTTAAGAATCTTAAAGATATACAATAATCTTAATACAAACAATGAAATTAACTGTGGCGTGGTGCAAAAATTTTATTTTATTTATTTGAATGGAATTCTTATTCTATTTTGTATGATATTATAATCGTATTAAGACGTGTACATGGTTTTAAAAGTCATCTAAATAGATTTTGATATAATACAATGGTAAAAGATTGAAATGTTGAACAAAAAAAAAAAAAGTTTGTGAAAAATGATCCTTATATTGAGTAGAAATAACGTTAGTGCCTTATGTTAAATAAATTCGTGGACAATGAAATAAAAATGTTGTAGTGTGTTGGTATACCTGGCAAAAGGAAGCAAAGAAAAGATCCTAGTTGCGTATGCAGAAGCATGACCGAATTAGAGTCCGTGTGGGAACGAGTATATCTAACAATCGTAGCCCTTCTTCAGAAGGCGGTGCGAGGCAGGGGATCAACGCATTGTAGATCTAGTATATAGGCCTTTGTATCCCGGGAGGCCGCACTTAACAATTGTCCGCGAACTGACGACGACAATAGAACGAAAATGCATCCGTTTTATTTTGATTGATAGCAGGCACAATCGAATTACGCGGACGGTGAGCTAACCTGTTGTTGAATACTGAACAATACATCTCGCCATCTAATGAAATTTGCTTGGGCTTCATAGCGTGGCGGGAGTAAGGTGCAATCTTACAACTTTGTTTGTTAGGTTTTAAAATGCTAGATAATAAATTAATAAATTAGCAGATGTATCATTTGATAAGTGAAATTTCCTTGTAGACGACGATAATTCAGCAAGATACATTAGTACGTTTGTGTTGTTAAGCGAAGATATATTGTACATGCATCCATCGAAGTTGAACATAGCCATACATATACAGTAAAGTAGTGAAACTTGCTTTAGCATTCATACTATTGATTAGTTAGTACTACACTAACCTACGACATGAACATTGTGTCCTCAAGTTGCCTTGCTTTGGTTCCCATCGATAATTTGACGCACTTGTATCTTGTACATATATTGATAGTATAGCTTTAAGGCCTAAAGGATTCATTGTGAATTCTGATTCTTCTTGTACGGTACTAGAGTACACGAAGAAGAGACGTAGTGCAATTTGCAAGGAGTCGGTTCTAATTAGGCATATCGACATTAATTGTGATTTATTACGTTTAAAAAGAGCGGATATTACATTTACGTTGTTGCAAATGGACCCACCGGCGTTTAATGCCTCTACATTAATCAACAATTTGTTTTTGTTATTTACGTTTACGTCCAACTGGGCACCTACTGTTTATGCTCCATGAATTATTATAAATGTTGGCGCACCGGCAAACTGCATTTCATTATCTTTGTATTTTATTTAATCATTGTGCTTTTGTTTTAATGCCTTTCAAACGTGTTTTGTATTAATATTACTAAATTCAATTAATCGCTAACTTATATGTACTTGCATTCTTGCTATTCACATATATTCAAAACTTTTCATTTCAAAAATACATTTTTTACTTTTACAATTTCATTTTGGGCTTAACATATGATATATGCATTTTTAGATTTTTACATAATTTTAAATATTTACTGAAGGATAAGTCTTAATAATTTTGGCATAGTATATTTATTATTTTTAAGATTAATTTTAAATTATTCTATTTCTTTTTTTAAATTACCCTCGTTGGTCAATAATAATAATACAAGAATTTTTTTTTTTACTTATTTATTAATTGCAAATATATATTTTGGTACAACATATTATCATTTTGTAACATACTGTTAATTATCAATGAAATATATACTTCCTCTAAAGACATCAGAAACGGTGTTTACCTGAAATTCAAGAAAAATATTTTGCTTTAGAATAGTAAAACAGAGGTGCGATACTTTTAGTAGGGGATTTTTTAGGAGTGTTATAATTTTATTTATTTATTGTTGTTCAATAATATTTTAAACAAACATTTCTGTAAATTTAAATACAATGCATATTTCTAATTAATTTTGTGATTAAAAATAGAATAATAAAATATTAAATTTTATTTTAAAGTTGTCTCTAGTTAAGAGCATCTTGGTATTATTAGAACAAAACACTCGGTAAATATCAAATAATTTATTATATTATATTTAATAATTATTATTTTAATAAAATTCTCCGTAAAATGCAATTCTATTAATGAGATATTAATAACTAGTATGCATTTACATATGTAATTAATTTAAAATGTATAATTTATCGGATGCACTTTTAAAAGTAACTAGTTTTGTTACGTTTCTATTATATTTGCTTGAAATGAAAGGTATGTAATTTAAAACGTATAAGAAAATCATCACCTGTGTAATCAAAAGCAAACCTTAATACCGAAAAATAATAGAACATATTAAAGACAGCAAGGAGTATCAAGAACAAATCCTTGAAGCACAAAGTAAACTAAGGTACGTGTATAATAATAACAAGAGGTAAAGGACACAGAAGAACAGAAGACAACATAAAACCAATGAATAAAACAGACAATACAGAACAAAAAGGAAGGTCCCGTTGTTACAACAGTGCGTCACCACAGATGTTCGGACAATAGACCGGCGATTGTTGATGAAATAATAGTTGAGTATATGGACAAATATCAGGGGGACCTGTATCTACTCTATACATACATACATACATATATGTATGTCTATATATTAAATACAACAACAACAATAATAACAACAACAACAACATATGCGATTTATTCTACATATGTACGTGTGAACAGATCAATATACATTTTTTTTTTAAATTTAATCTCGTTAAGGACGACGACGAAGACGAGGTAGACGACGTAGATGACATCAGTGATCATTATTACCGATTGGGAAACAATGAAATCACATACCAAGAGAATCGAATAAAAGAGAAATAGACGACAAATACGAATGTGTTTATACGATGGTATTCAAATAATGCCGGTGCGGCTTGCGGCTTTTGTCTTACTGAAACCGTGGATTTGTCACTGTTCTAAGATTGTCGGATAGTAGACGTTTCATTTCGGCTTTTGACCAATTAACCAACGTACTATCATTTGTATATGTCCATTTTAAATGATATTATTTATGTTATTTGGCAGGTAACTTGTGTTGCCAATTCCACTTACGTTTACAATTTTCATAAATTATTACTTAAAAAAACCAGTATATAATTACAGAAATTATAAATTATCATTTCATGTATTCAGATAATTATTATGGATTTAATCATTAACATGAAAAATATTATAGCTGATACTTAATTACAATTCATTTTTCTTGTAATACGGTAAATATTTAAAAAATGCAATTAAACTTTGAATCATTCTAATTGTTATTTTGATTTATTATATTGAATAAACATTACATTAAAGTAATGGTGATATGTAGGAAATCACAATGCATTAGATCTATAGAATAAATTGTTGTTTGTCGTGTGAGTATTTTTATATTGACTGCTGATAAATATCCTGCGTTTGGGTGTTTTGTCACAAAGGCACTTGGAGCGCGATGGTTTTTCGTCGATTTCTGCGGTGCGAAAAAGAATTTCCGTGTTCACGTACCGTGAGTACACACAAGTGCATTGAATCGTTAATCAAATATCACTTTAGAATTTCAACTGTATTCGTATTGTATTATATACAAATAAATATACGTTCAAAATATATAAATGAATAAATATTCATGTTTCAAGTGAAAATTGAATAATCATTATAAATAAAATAAATAAGAATAAAGATTGCAAAATCCTCAAAGTGGAGTGTTTGCGAAACAAAAATAACATAACGAGGTATTAAACAGTATGTTATGATTATAATTCACGACTCTTCAAAGATTCAAATCCTACAGCAGACACATAAAATTTTCTGGTAGGTACATCAGTCGTTTAGCCGTTTTCCTTTACCATCGCATTTAGCGCATTTTACACAAAGTTCAAATAATTATCTAAAGATTGTAATAACTGGCGGATGTGTCTGTATTTCAAGTTCCGGGTAAATTTAAAAATAATATCGTAAAATTCGATGTTTACCAGATTCCTTTTTCTTACGACTATACATGTAAATTATTTATATTTATATTTTGTGTATGTATACATGTATGAGTATTAGTGTGTGAGTGTATATGTATTTTATTAAAATATTTCTAAATTTAATTTGAAATTAAATTGTTAAAGTATATCATTAGATGTAAACATAAAATTAGACGACGACAAAGATATAAGAGTATAAATAAACATAAGAAAGAGAAAGACAGTAAAACATATAGTATAATGTATATAAAGTTCAATCAAGAAGTTACTTTGTACATGTTAATGTTTGTATGTATTCGAACATCTTATATGTAAATACAAACACAGAGAGAGAGTCTTTAGATAAGAGAAGAATCCTCTGCAGCCAATCAGCAGTGTGGAGGGTAATGAAACTCTGGTTTAGTATTGAACCAGGGCGGCGAGAACTATTCAGCAAAATTGAGATGTTGATGGAAAATCAAAAGGAACGAAACGCTATGCTATACCATCATGTTGGTTGTCGGTCGGGTATCCTTCGTGGTGGTGGTGGTGCTGGTGGTGTTGGTAGTACTCTTGAGTGATACCGTTCTTCTGTCTTTGCGCTTCTCTGTATTCTCTTCACTTCACTTCTCTACTCTTCTCCTCACGGTAACAAGAACAAATAGTAACATGCTTCAATGGAAAGGATTCCATGCCAGAGCGTCTTCAATGCATCTTATTGGTCAATATATTTTAATTAATTAATTATATACATTTTATTATTTAACGAAATATAAACGATTATTCTATTCGGAGAATATGAAACTGTAGTGGCAGTTTACGGGGGTGTTTACCGGTAACTAACAGCTTCTTAGCCGTCATGATGATGCGCCGAGAGGCTGAATAAATAAGCCACTGGCCATTCTAAAAACTCTACATAATTAATTAATGTAAATTACCTGGAACTGATATCCATTAGTGTGAAAGGGACGTTTAAGAACATGCTTACACATTGCACGATGTAGGCAGAAGCAGATGCTCTTGTAATGTTAATGTTTATGTTAAAAAAAAAAAAAATGCCAAAAAGCTAACCGCTGCTTTATTACCTTCTTCCATTTTGTATATATGTATGTATATGACGAGTCAATTAATGCTACGGTTCATTTCTTTTTTGATATTTATTCATACATACATACGCAGATATTAAAAAAAAATAAAGTGTATAAAATTAATTATTATTAAAATCCACAAGCAGCTTTAGTTTAGTTGTGAATGTAACTTGATACAGTAAATGATAAGAAAAATGAAGATGAATTAGGTGAAAATATAAACAGATCGGAAGACACTGATTTCAGTGTGTAAAGTGTGTAAGGTTGAGTATGTCCTGATGCTTTGTGCTGTCGTTGCGTATACACATTTTGGTTTGAAACTTTGGTGGTTTCGTCTTCGATGGTTTGATTCTCAAAGACCGTTTCCTTTGCTTACGAACAACCCACAGTCATCTTATATTCTATAGGCTTTGAATTAATTCATGAAACGCAACGTCTGTTTAATGGGATCAGATATCAACTTGGCTACTTCACACTCTAATGATTATTTTCATGCTGAAATTTCTATCAACAATAACTCCAAACACCCAACATAAAACATTAAACACTGTTATATACATAATATATAAACACTTTTAAATAAATTAATGACATATATTAGATTTTAAATAACTTAAAAAGGGTTCTAATAAGCTACAATAAAATATTATTAGTGAACCACATAGGGTTTCCAGGTACAAAATTGACCCTTCCAATAATCTTTACCTGTTTCGTATAAATATACTTTCACTTTTGTTCAATGTTCAATACAATAAAGTGTGAAGATAAAAAATCAATTTATAAAACAATAGGTAATATAAATAATTTAATACTGAGAATATATCTAAACAATGGTTCCCATATTATATAAAAATCAATAAGTCAAAATATAAATTATGACTATAATATAGTAATATAAAAGAACAAATAAATATTAAATAGTTTTATAAATAAATAATATCTCGAATGAATAGTTGGACTTTTCTATTTCAGCGGGTGGCCACTTAAACGAACAGTGTGTTTACATTTTAAACACCATTTATAGTTGGAATGTGTTTTGTTTGTATGGGAACCACATTTCGTAGGTGTTTATTTAACTCATCTATAATTTTAATCGTATTTTGCTAATTAAAAGCGTTATTTTTCATATTGAAACATTGGTGTGTTGTACAATTGAGGTAATGAAGCATGATGGAATAAATAGTTATAAAATTAATTGGTCGTATACGTCTTTCCACCGAAACATTAAGTTCCTTTTAGTGGATACAAGAAACGGTGACACAAACACTACGTAAATAGATACAAACAACTCAAGAATCTATTACCGCAGAATGTTAGGGTCATTTTACAATAAGAACAGCATTCTTTTATCGGTCTTCTTACCATAGATATTGTAAGATTTTTCCTAGGAATTTTTATTTAACAATTGTATTTGCAATAGTTACTTAATTTCTTAATAATAATTTTGCAAAAACATAAAAGGTAGAAATAAGTTAAAATACATGCAATTTATTTATTAAGGACAAAATATTAATATTTCTTTAAAATATATTATAAAGAAGGATGATTACTTGAAATGCAAGGAAAATATTTGAATCTAGAAAACTAATTGTAAGATTGAGGGGCGAAGTATTTCAGCAAGAGATTGTCTAGGGGTGTCGGGTCAAATTTCAATAAATTATTCTTCTAACATATTTAAATTGGAACTATTTTATATTTTAATAAATCAATCAAGTATTAAATTATGGTTTATTATATTTTTTAATGGTTTATTGAAAAATTTATTTTTGAACCATGAAGACCTCTCATTAAAATCTTATAAAATAATTTTTGAATGAAATTGTGTTATATGTATTTTGGAAAGGTTTAGATAAATTTCTATGTGAGTAAAAGACAATATCAATGGTAGGTCCTTTTGAGAAAGAATAGAAGCATCTATGGCCGGAAAATAAGTGGGCCAGAGCTTCAATGTTGCCACTACACAAACAACAAAAAACACATTGGTGGTGACTATGTTGAACAGAATAGCAAGCGCATTGAAGCGAACTCATTTGATTCAGTGCATCGCGGGTGGCTGCATTGTAACCAGGTCTATTCAGCTTCTGTAAGCGAAAAGATTATCCCATATATTTCGCTTTTCTCTTCTTATACAACGAGACGGAAGAAGAGAGAAAGTTGAGCTTTTGTTGAATCGATTCATTCTTTTGCTCCATTTGCTGGTACATTGAAGTAATGTTCTTGAGGTATTAGAAGAAGAAAACACTTCTGAGTTGTCGATTTTTTTATTTATATATAAGAATTCTATTGGAAAAATATAATGAGTAGGTTTATATCAGAGAGATTGAAGAAATAAACTGAATACGGTCGGTTGTTCGCGTGGCCAACAACAAGTAACAAGTAACAAGTACGTAAGATAATGCAGTGTTCTTTCTGAGACCATGTCCGTTTATTAACACTGTTCAATTCATATACACCTGAGCACTCTCCTCTGAAAGCCATTATCTTGTATTTACGCCTGACATTAAAATGCATGATTTACATAGTTACGGAGATGTCGAACGGATAATTTTAATACGGATTACCACGATATGTGCGTGCACATGCGTTGCCTTATAACATACGGCTCTACACATTACACTACAATCGATGATAAAATAAATTTTATTGTATCTGCAATATATGTATACCTAATAAAAATCTAAGCATGCCTGTTTCAATTCCATTTATCATTGAAAAGATACAGCTAATACAGATAATACATATACATATATACAGTTCTGTTTAAAATGATTTAATTAACCCAAAGTGAAATGATGACAAAGTTCAAATATCACATATTCCCTTTTCACCCTTGTCCAGAGAATCGTGTATCTCATGGGTCTAGTAATCGCAGAATGACAACGTTGCATTAATGTTTGAACACTACCACTACAACTAGAATACATGTGTATTTGAAGAGAAGGGTGGCTACCACAATACAGATACATAGCTTGAACGATTCAAGCGAATTCATCACAAAGTAGTGGTATCCTATTTCCTGAAAACCTCATCAAATATGCATGATACTGCTTCGGACTCTCAAAGATGGAGTGCCCGTTTGTTTTCATATAAACATTGGATTCAAATCGATTCGATTGCTGGGAATCATACATTTCGTTTATTACACACGCTTTTTTTTATTACTTCCTACTTAAATATTATCTTCTACTAGGATTAAATTCACTCCGCGGACCTCTTAACCAATTCTTACAAATTACTACAAAATATTTACTGTGCATTCAAATAAATCTGCATTATTTAAAAACGTTATAAGGAAATTAATTAGAGATGCTATGAAACGTATATATTTCAAGTTTCAGTTTAATAGCTACATTATTTCTCGAGATATTTAAAATAAACTTGTGACACTCGAAATCCACAAGAATACCTGATAGATATATTCTTCTCTTTGAGATATTATTATTGTGAATTTACAGTTTAATATCGAAATTATTACTCGAGATATTCGCAAAAACTTAATACTTGGAAAAGTATCTGTATGGTATTACTATTTTTCGCAAAAATTGACTATTTTTACATATAATGTTTAGTACTGGCATCGATAGAGAATATTTAGAAACGTGCAAATCCAAAGTTTCAGCTTAATAGCTGCAAATATATTTAATCGAAATAAATAACTGATGTATAGTCTTACTATTAATTATAAAATTGACTTGTTTTCAACACCTTCTTTTTATTTTATAGTATAGTTTAATAGAAAAAAGGTTAAATCGTCTATTTTTAAAGTTGCAGCCAAATAAATGCATTATTTAGCGACTAATTTGAAAAAATAATTGAATTAATATCTGATGTATATTTTTACTTATGTTTTTCCAAAGAAGCTTAAACCATGTATATTATACATTAATTCAAACTTTTCCGAAATTATTTAGAATATCTACCGGATTTCTACAAATGAAACTTTATCTATCTTTCAGAAACTATGAAATTTTTATAACAATGTGATGAAAACGTTTAAAAACTGAAAAATAATGTAAGTGTAAATAAGAAAATTATGAAAGATAATTAAAGTAGCGCTCGTATATGGAGCAGCTGATAAAATAAAGTCATTAAAATGATTTGGAATAATTTGAAAGCGGATATATGAATATATTGTTTTTAATCAAACTGAAAGTTAAATTATTGTTAATAAACAAAATAAACATACGTATGTACATATACATATATGGATGGTCCTGTTTAACAAGTTTGATATCTACAATCTTTGTTAAATGTGTAGTATATATCTCTTAATTAATCTGTGAACGCCGTAGGACTTTTACGAAATATAAATTGCAGCTTATAATTAATTGTTTTATAAACGAATGTAACCGAACAATCACGAAGTGTGGCCTCTGGAATTGGAATAAGCCGCCTCTCGTAGTAATATCGTGGTGGTTCGTGGGCAAGGGGTTGCCCACTAACTACATGCGACACTTGTTCATACTATTATATTTACATCATGTCCTAACTGGATGTTTGACGACGAGTCATAAATATAACACATTAATTATACTCATACAAACATACATACATACAAATACAGAAGGCTTGTTTTTGATTTTTCATATTATACATATGTACGCTCATCTTTTTCTAGGGTTAAGACAAATTTGTCATTAGCATTTGTGGCCACTTTGACAAATTGCATATCATCTATGTATATGTATGAATGAAATATTCGACATTTAATCCTTTCAATTTTTCATATTTTAATTAGAAAACTTTATTATTATTTCAAATATAATGAAAACTTTTGTTTTATATGTATATATGTATGTAGTGGAAAATACGTTCAAGTAAAAGTTGCTTTTCCACACGGTGGAAACATAGTCGTCTCTTGTTGGTTGTAAAGAAAAATAGAGCAATGAAAATGCGTCCATAGAAATAGCTGCGTCCATGAATCAAAGATAACTATTTTATGTTGTGCTGAACTTTTCCTTCTTGTCTTGTCTTGCCTTATAGAATAGAAGAAGAAGATGAAGAAGGAAGTGAAACTTTCAGATGTAATTCCTTGTTTCCTATTTACTGGAAGGGAAGTTTTAACAAGAGGCGGTAATAATTTTACAGTTTCTACTGTATTTTGAAAACTTTTACTTATATATTTGGTATTGTTACCTACCGGTATAAAGTTGAAGTGAATGAAAGGTTGTTGCGATGTAATTTTCCAACAAAGCGGATAATGAGTGATGAAGGAAAATCACCATCCATTGTGTTTCATATTGTATATTGTCCTCGATTTTATCTGTCAAGTAAATCCGATCCGCGAATGTTGTCTGCTGTTGTCTCTCTTTTGCTCTTTGGTTGTTCGGTTGTCGTTTATGACCTTTGCTGGCAACGGGGGAGTTCTCCGTCGCCTGTAATTATGTAATTGCCCCTTGTGACATGATCGAGGGTGGCCCTCGTTGGCGGCAACACGCCTGCTGTGATCAATCCTTCTACATCATCATTCAATAACTAATTAATACTGTGACAGTGCGTATAGCTCTGCTCTGTTCTTGTAAATATTTTAGTATTTATGGGACTTTGGGAATTTTACGAACCCTTTACTATAAACTTAACTAAACAATTTGTATTATTCATCAAAAGGATATTTAATTATTTTTCGTTTTTAATTATAATAATACTAAAAAAAGATGTTGTTTATTATGAAATTTTGTAGTATGTGATGAAAGCCTATTATGAATTGACTGTCGGCTTTCATCTGCTAATGGGCCCGCAACATTTTGCCTCCACCCCCTCAACGGAGGCAGAACAGAAATACATAGAAGTTCGTGCATATAGCAATGATGGTTGCTCCTTTGCTGCGTCATTAATGCAAGTCGCATCGTGATGCGCTACAATAATTTAAATGAATAAACGTTAAAATTGCATACGTGCATATTAAGCGTCGACGAATGAATGTTAAGATTTCAATAAAAACGTAAATGTTCGCTCTACCGACCCTTGTGCCTATCTACACATATTTAAGATGCAGCTCGCGTATACATGCGTTACTTTTATAATACACCGCGAACCTCTTGTTTTCTTCATAATGTCAGATACATCTACACTTTCTTTCATTATATACATATAAAAAAAAAACTATTTTATTAATTTCATATATACAATATACAATATCTGATATATGTCCTTAAGTTGGAATTTTTAAATTTAATAATAAGTTTATATAATTATGAAAATATGTAGTAAAACGTCAAGTTTCTTTTATGAAACAAGTGAAAGAAAAGCAAATATTATACGATTTATAATTGACGTGCATTTTTTCAATAAATATCGAGAAATAATGTATAGTTACGAGAGAGACGCGTTTAAGTGTATATAGGTATAAGAAAATTTTTACACTTGACAATATCGAGTTTTTACAACAAGGCACAACGCCATTTGTGTGTAAGGAGACGATTCTTTCGATCGTATTCGTTTTTCGATGGCGCGCCATGAAATTCCAATCAATTTATATTATACGCATTGGACAAGGTAATAATATAATTTATGGGCGAAGCGATTGCGCTACATGAGTCTTGTGTACGCAAGAGCATCATCACAACGGCTTGATAAAACGCAATGAGAACGCGAACATCATGTTAGATTAACACCAGTGCTACTCAAAGATTTTTACCTTCAACTATCTTTCATCTGTTATTTTCTTNCCTTTTTCAATAAACAAAATAATATACTAATATATAAATTTTGTATTATATTTTGATGCGTTTTTGTACCTAAAAGCGGAGCAACCAACGAATAAAAATTCTAATAAGTACAAACACAATTATTATGGATATAATTGTAAGAAAACATATAATATTTCCTTATAAATATTAAAACTGAACATTTAATTAGATAATAAGGCGAAAAATGTAAATATTTTTGTGTGGGTTGCAATGTTGCATTTAGATGCATCGGTTAGACAACAAGGTGTGGTTATTACAGGTTGCAGTAATTAAAATACAGCTTTTAAAAGAATTTTTGTTAAAAATCTATTACTGTATTTTAATTTTTATATAAATTTATAAAATTATTTATGAATGTTACAAGAATATATGAATAATTACAAGATTGGAATTAATTAAACTAATCTGGTTGTCATCTGTATTTATAAATAAATAAAATGAACATTTGATAAAGTATGGATTAACATTTATATTTAATTATCTGAATAAATAGAAGTTATTTCATGGAGATCGTCGTCCTTGATATGTAAAATTCTTTAGATTAAACAATACGTTAAGTATAAATTAACAACATCAAATATCATAGGTATTCTTTATAATAAAATAATAATAGATACACACATATATACATATATCGTATGTGTACACATATGCAGAAATCTGCATCATTAACGTTGTGTTAATGATAGAATAATTATCCTCTCTATTCAAGTATAAATATGTAAATATACTTACGCGTTAATTGCTTCTTCATTGCGAATCAAACGAAATGTATAAAAAAAAATCATTGGATTTAATGTATAAAGATTATCGCAAACTGCGGTAGATAAATTCCTGTCCACCCTTAGTTAAATAACTGTCTGTTGGTTTATAATTAACGTGTAATAATGCTTCAATTTGCATTAATCTATAATTTTGCTTTTACCATATTAACGATTTCAGCAAATATTTAGTTACAGCCGGATTATATACATTTCAAACAAAAACAAAAAAGATATTTATATGTTTATTAAATACAAACTTATATTTATATATCGTAAATTATTTTTTGTGAAAACGATTCCAGCAAAATAATAGATAATAATGGAAAATTTTTAATTGGAGTTGTTGTACGGAGAAATAAAAAATATGCAAGAGAAACAAAACAAAATTTAAGTATGGTTTATATTTGTTCATTTGCACAAAAGATTTTATCCCTCCTACGGAGCATCAAAGTATCTCGTGGCCATTTCGTCCATCTGCTATCAACTCTTCTCTGGCTTTTTACGGTGTACTAAAGATTGTGAATTTATTATTCGTGGAATGCCATTTCATTCGTGGCATCTTGCCTAATGACGCGATTATATACCGGCTGAACCATTGTTCACATTCAGAAATTACCTACCATGCTTTCTGCGACTTTGGAACCTCTATTTGTCTTTTCTCTTCTACATACTTTTATTACTTACCATACCATCTATTTATGACTATAATGTAATATATTACATTTAAAATATTCTATTATTTATTTTAAAATACAATATACAAATTATATTTCGCAGTTGTCAATTTTAGAATTAATTATATTCATAAAATATGTTTGAGATACGTTGACGAGTTCGGTTTCAAATTTTTGATTTTCTGCCATTTGTTCTTTAACCATTTTTTCAAGTTCAAAATATCCATTACAAACTAAATCTTTAGTGTCTAAATTATCTAAAATAGCTGCACAAAACGCTAAATTAAAAGCTAATTGTCCAATATAATCTACCATACTTTTATAAGTATCAAGTTGGGTTTTTAAATTACTAGTTTCTTCTTGGTAAACATCAAATTTCGTTATATAAGGGTTTATGGCATGATTATCATAATTTTTTTTAGCTACATCTATTTGCTGTTGTATAGATTTTCTATATTTTATACAAATATTCCTTATTGCAGCGTCTAATGTTGTTATTAATACATTTATATTCATTTCACTTTTATTACATCCTTCTTTTAATAACGTTTGATAATTTGTTATTACTGGTTCATCTTTAATTTGAGATTCATTATTAACTTTATGTACTTTATTGAATTTTGCGGCATTGTATGTTTTATTGGTACGGTCGTAAAATGCAGAAGCACAAAAGAAATAAGGAATGATTTTGGAAGTATTCTTTCCTGGGGATTGAAATAATTTGATACTGTTGTTAATTAAATGTAAATTTTGAATAATTTTACGATAAATTTGTGAAAACATTTTAAAATTTTGAACTGAATAAAACTATATGACATATGAATGAATTATGACATTTTTGGAAATAATTTTGAAATGATGACAACTTGATTGTCATGGTGATATTTTAGTATTTATTATTGGTTGAATCTTGTATTGAAAAGGAGAATAAATTGGTACAAAAAGAGATAATATCTTGATTCAGTGTAGAATTACAACGTTTCGAATCGATTCACCATCCAAATAATACCCAGGCCAGCAGTTATTTGCAAATCGGCATAGAACAAATGTTTGTTTTAAAATCGGTCGTTGCGACATCAAAGCAAGCGATCACAGCAACCATTGTTTATACAATGCGCATGTTTTAATAACAGTTGATTTGCCTTTGTGCCGATGTTGCCATTGGCTCAGAAATATACTATACAATATATCTGTGTGTATGTATATGTACATACATATATACAGAAGCTATACACTCTGCGCACAAATCATCAAAACAAACCCTAATTAGATGCCACCATCATTTCTATGCTTCTGATGTCTGTCTTTAGTTCCTATGTTATTCATACTGACATGAATGAATACAAAAACGATATTTCAAATGCTCAGTGTATTATTCAGAAAAAAAGCCAATAGAAGTATTAAGTTGAATTTTTCTTAAATTAATATTAATATGTAATGTATAATTGTGTAATTTGTAATGAAGGAAGCAACTTTACATTGGCTGGTCCTTCTGAGATTGAGGTCGTCTTTACAAGTTTCTGTAGACACAGATACAAAGGAAATGATGTTTGATATTGCTATCTCTGTTTGTTGTTCTATGAAATAAATACATTGGCGTAGTTTATTGATAATGTTGTTCTAATATTTAACTAAACATACATATTATTTTTGATGCATGCAGTTGTGAAAATAATTGAAAGAAAATGTTGTTCTATGTGGGGAAACATAAAAGACAAAATCTTTGAAATATAGTTTTAAGTGAATATTACAAGTTGAGATATGAATATGTTTAAAACTCCGCCTATGTGTATCTTATTCCAATGGCATCTTCTGTCCCCCCTTCATCAGTTAGCAGCTCTTTAGCATCCAAGACCGAGAAACATCTTCTTTGATGTTCCTCATATTAATTAGCAAACGACAAAATTGTATTTAAACAATGGGGCACACTGAGTAAAGACTCAAATAGCGAGGAAACACAACGAAATGTAAGTTACACGCCAAGCCGCACATAAAGCTGGGCCCAAATGACGACGACGAGATGCAAACGGTACGCTCGGCGTCACGACGCAAGGGGACATATTAGCCTTTGAAGCTGTTTGCTTTTCAAGCGCTGTTTACCATATTGTTTGCTAAACTAATGCTTTTTATATGGTTTCAATTTGAGTTTTCCGATTGGATATCTTCTTCTTCTTCAACATTATTTATTTAAATAATTTCTATTTAAAACAATTATATTCATATTTCCTTGAAACCTCAATCTAAACATTTGTACGTATGTGTAATATATTTATAGAAAAATATCCGTAGAGAAAAGTTAATTGAATTCACATTAGAGAAGTAAAATTTCGTTTCGTCCAATACGATTAAGCAAGTAACATCTCGATCATCAATGAGCTGAATGGTTAAACACATCCGATGTTTTTATCTACAGCAGCTTCAGGTAGGTAATTACTCAGGAGATAAGGGTGGTTAAATCTATCAGAAACGGTGCTGCCATGGGCGGCGGAGTGGGCTGAACGTACGGGGGCCTTGTGCCACCGCCGCGTCGCACGCTTATAATGTAGATATCATCGAACAAACGCTCCAAGGCTTTCTATTAAGCTTTCTTTGAAGCGACGCCGCGGAAAGCGTGCGAGATTCAGGACCGTAATCAACGATTTATTTATATTTTCTTATATAGAAGTCTTACATTTATTACAATTCAATATTTAACATATATTTCATATAATATAATCATACAAAATTTTAATTAGAAATTAATTTACAAAATAATATTTTAATTTCGTCAACAAGACTTAAATTATTTTTGTAATAAATACTTGAAATTAAGGAATGTAGAAGAATATATTGATATTTGAAATAAATGAAAATAGATTGAGGAATGTATTAGAGGCTGAATCCGGGCATGTAAGTTGGCACCAACTCCAGTAGCAACATCAACATCAGCAACATCTCGCACGGATATTGGCTGATGGCTCCTTTGAAACTAAACGCTCCTAAGCAAAGTTGCAATTTGTTTTCTGTAATTCCCATTTCCGTCTCTGCTCTCTAAATACGCTCTTTTTTCTTTCTTACTCGCTTTCTTTCGCGCTTGCTTTCTTCTTCGTTTTTTGTTAATTTCTTTTCAATTTTGTAAACAGCATGCAAGGTTTTATGTTCACGGTGAGTTGTTTATTTTAGGACTTTTTATTATACGCTTCTGTGAAATTGGAAATTCTGGGAACTTTTACAAAGTACAACGTTTCTTCTGAACGCCTCATAACCCTCCCCCATCCTTCTTTACCTTGGTGATTTGTTTTCCAAATGGAAAACTCTTTAAGAAAAACATAAGAATCTTTATTATTATTATTATTTCTTTGTAAAAATGTCAATATAATTAATAATCAAAGCATGAATGAATTCCATAAAAATGTTGTAATTGTGAATAAGATAAAACAATAAGTTTGTTGTTATAAGAAATGGTCCCACACCTTGCTTAAATCAAACAGCACTTAAGTCTGTTGTTTGTGACAAGAATGGCAAAAAACGTTTCTTCTTAAGTAAACACATACCTGTGCAGAGTGGAAGTTCTAAACTGAACCCAACAGAAGTAATTTTTTTTTCCTAGTCACGAAAATTAAACATACTATAAGCAAAGAAGTTTACTTATAAAATTAGCAGCTTCTTGACATTGCACCTTGCAGTTTAATATTTGAGAAATTTTAAACAATTACGAGACGTATATATAGATATATAGATATACATATATGTATGTAGTATATTGAAATAGTTTAGTTTGTTTTAAAACAAAAGATTATTTGATGAAACTTTTGCTACCTGTAGCGTGAACATTAGGTACAATCCATTATATATAAGTATAGTATTTGCACAAATGCCATTGTTAATTCAATGTAAATACTTGTGGCTTTAGTTTAGTGTTCACTGATGTACAAGTCAATAGGCCTGTGTATTTGATTTACACATTGTTGGACTATGACACATTTTACATTTCATTTTTAAAGTTATTTCTCTGTATTTGTTGTAGCAATAAGAAATGCTTCCACATTATTTGAACAACAATTAGCGTATTAAATTATTTTTTATTTGAAAATTCATTACAATCATTCTTCAATTTTATTCATATTTCAAATCAATCATTTACAGAATAAAACGTACAAAATTATCAATAAACTATTGCATTAGCATATAATCCTATCAACACGGCTTTCTCGCACAATTAATCAAGACAATCCGAATGGAACAATCCGTCATCTACATCCATAAATCAAATTCAAATGACAGAAGGCTACCCTCACTTAGTTACACTAATCATTTTTGTCTGTCTGTCTATCTGTTTGTAACCCTTCAAACAACCACAACAATAACATGAAATCTCTTAATATTTAGAAAAGTTTCAATTAAATATATTAATTGGAATGATGATAGTTTAAAGTAAACATGAATTTATTTTGTTTCGTATGTTATCCCCCTCCGGGAATCGTTTAATTTGACAATCAAAATCAAAACTTTGAGAGGACGGAAGAAGACAAATTGTGTGTAGTAATTACCATTGTCTAAAAACACAAGGGGTCCCTGAATGAGGAAGACAACTGGTTCGGTTCTGTTTCGTTCTTTGTTTTCCTGCAAAAGAACAACTGTCGAATTATTTGTTTGGCAATGTCCCAACCATTGTTATACGGGATATTTGTATATGAAACGATGCATGTTCGGGTTGTTAAATTTACCTATAAGCTGTCTGTATGTCAGTTCTTTTGTCTAGCGTTATGTCTGTCAGTTTTAACCATGAAATATTTACTGTAAACCGATGTTGTGATAGCTGATGTACTGATGTACATGAAAGTGTTTGGTTTCAGGCATAAACGTACACAAATGTGGAAACTGCATTTCTCTCCTCCAGCATTTTTAAATTATTATCAAATAAATATTTCATACGACCAAGTTTTCAAATAATTCTAAATTACATCTTTACTATTTATTAACATATTTTAACTATTTAATAAATATATTTTAATATTTCAAAAATAAAAAAAAA
>NEEE01002342.1:19015-40194 GCA_002278615.1 Pogonus chalceus
CTTTTATCTTCCTGCCAAACAAATGTATAAAATAAACTATTAATTTGCTATTTTTATCTGTATCTCTTTTCAAGATAATCGCAAGAAAACTGAAACTGAAATATTAAGTAATACTATATTCTGCAGTTAGTTTAAAATGAACTATAATTCAGCTCGAGCTGTAGACTATAACAGAATAGACATTCCAAACATGTTTCAGACTATACTTTTTCTAATACCATAAATTAAGTTAAATTTAAACTAACATAACCAAAAAAATTTTAATTTTAATAATTAAAATATAGCAACTAAATGTATTCTTTATAACACCGTATTAAACACTAGTGCAAGAATAATACCTCACAGTTGCGTAGAATATATCCACTAATAATAAATTAAATGAAACATAATGTTTTGAAACAAACAAATATAATTTAGAACAACGTGTTTTAAAAAGAAAGTCAGAAAAGTGAAAACTTATTCTTTTAGATACATAATATTCTGAATAAAATTATGAATTTTCATTTTATATATAAATAAACAAATTAAAAATCAAATTAAGATGTTGCAATTAGAAATTTAATATGAAATAAACAGCAATAACGAAATAAATTTAGATTTTATAGCATTGAATTGAAAATATTCCGCTATAAACCTAATTAAATAGAATAAATTTAGTTGAAATATAATAAGATATAATTTAAATTTTGCGGACTGTCTAAATATTGTTATTAATTATAATTCCATTTGCAAAAATGATTATATCTTATTAAAGTGAATATAAAAAATAAATTCCTGAATTTTTATCACAATAAAAACATTGTATGTGATTAATTATATTTTTTATTTTAAATTAGATTCATCATTAGTTCTTGGCACTCAATATAATTAACTCAACAGAATAAATAATCAGATCTATAAGAAAATTAATTTATCGATATATAAGAAAAGATTACATATGAATAGAGAATGAATAAAAAGAAACGAATAATTTTTTCTCAATTAATATGTTGAAGTATTTCATATTATATACATTTCCGATAAGTTAGTGATTTAGTATCGTTGTCACGTATCGTTGTACCGTTTAACTTTAACTAACCAGAAGTTCGTAGCAATTATTTTCATTAAAATATTTCAAAATATATCTTTTTTTCTTTCTTTCGTTTTGTTTTAGTTAATTTATTTATCGGTATGTGATCGTTTTAATTATAACTTCATGTAATATAAACATATGTTGTATTTTATGTTATTATCTGATTCATGATTTTATTTAGTGATTAATCTGTAAATTTATATTTTTTTTTTTGTCTTCTCAATTACTTTTTACTAAGTTCTAAATGTACATAAACAACTCTTCAACTTTAAAATTTATTTTATTTTTAACTTTCTCTACTATATACGTCTGAAAAAATATATTTTAATTTTGACTTCCTTTACTATATACGCGTGCCCCTTAATTTAAGCGATGAATTTAAAACTATTTACGAGAATTAGATTTACGCTACTAGAAAATATTTTTTCATAGAAATTTTAAGACGTAACAAGTACAGTCGACTCTTTCTAAAGGTGCTCTGCGTAAAGGTACTCGCTGTCTTAGGGTTACAGGATACATTGCGTAAAGGTGCTCGAATATTCCTTTACTCGCATTCACGAGCGACAAATCACCATTCAGAGTTTCCGCGCGCACCCGAGTGCTCAAGGAGATTTTTTTTTTAATATAAGGTGGGGAGAGCACCTTTAATCAACGGTCCTGCCCCGATAGAGCACCTTTAGATAGAGCCTCCAATAGCATGTAATACGTATAACACGGTTTCCATATAACGCGAAGTAAAATGGAGACAACTCACATATAACGCGATTTTCGCACAATATTATTCCAACAGCTTAACTAGCTTTAAATATCTATCTATAATTCTTAAACAAATCATGGAAGTGGAACCAATACTTCGCGTAAATTGAGGGAAAGGTTTNTTATAATCGAATAAACAACGAAAAGATTATAATTATAAAATAAAACAAAGAATTTTGTGCTTTTTTTTCAAATTATAATCGAAATGTTAAATATTTAATTGTCAAACAAAAGCTCCTGACAGAAAGCTAAATGTTTTAATTACAAAACAAATATTCAGGACTGTATTTCAGAATATTCAACTAATGTAATAAATTGTAATTGAATAAAAGATAAAAATTTATAATTAAAACCATAAATAATAATTAATACCATCATGCAACCCTTGAATTATTAATAATTTACTTTATATTATTCATGAGACATAGATACTTCTAAGATAATTCATTTTTAATTAACTAAATTAATAAAAAAAATAATAAGTACAATTATGCCAAGAACAATTTTAATTTAATATTTAAAGTATAATAAATATTTTCCGTATCATGGAATCAAGAAAATTTTCTTTGTTTTAAAAAGAAAATGTAGTACAATTATGTTTACGCATTATATTGTATGATAAAATATAGCGGCTTGAATCACGCAAGAGGTGCATTTAATATACAACTATTCTATTATATATAAATGTTTATTCGTGCAGATAATTTCTCAAACAAAGAACTGTTTATAAAAAATTATTTATAACTGTTATGAAGTTGGGTAATTATCAAGAAAATCGCTAAATATTATTTTCTTTTTTCTTTGTTTGTCTTAATTTTTTATTTATTTTATAAGTTGTGTGAAATGAAACTTTAACAAAAAATTATCAATTAATATTTTTTTCCTTACATTTGTTTTAAAAAAGAAAAAGAAAAGATAATTTTTTGTTGAATTGAACGAATTTCAAGAAAAAATTGTAAAGAATTTTTTTCATAACAAGAAAATTCATTTACTAGCGCCGTTTTTTTATTCGAACATTATTTTTGTTGAATTGTGAGAATCCAACAGCTCAAGAGTACGTAAATACCTCTCAATTCTCTTAAAAACAAAAGGAAAATAGGAAATTCTCAGTTCGCATCTCATTTTGCTGGCAAAATTTTTAAGCGGCCAGTTTTTATGTCTGCTCCAGGCGGACTTTTCTTCTCTGGAAACATTGAGGTTTTATAAGAAGAGGAGCCGTACAGACGCCAATGTCTTAGCTGTTGGTGTACCCCTTACTGCGCGGAACTCCTTAGTACCATCTGCTATCGATCCTAACAAGACGGGGTACAATAGTGCTACTAGTATTGTGTTCTGCTATTCTAGTGTAATTGTAGTTTCTGGTTTAAAAAAGCAGATCTCTACAAAGGAATCGTTTCAACTTAGATTGCTTTAGTTTACCATCAATTTTTCTGATGGAACTCCTCTTACAGATTTATATTTAACAATAACATTATTTTTGTTAGATGAAAGTTTTTGTTTTAACATTTAATTTATAACTTATAAAGAAACGAGTATCCATTGTAATTGTAATCGTTCTCAATAAATTTTCATACCGTTAATTGAAAAATATTCCATGAAACATAATGAAATTTGTTTTTCCTGGAATTAATTTCAATTATGTTACAAGTTTATTAACTTAAAATTGGTGCAATACTTATAAATTGTTGATACTTTTTGAAGAAAACAGTTAATAAATTTTTCGTTTCAAAGCAAAAACAGACAATTCTACTGTAATATATTTTACATAAAAAAGTCTCTAATATCACGATAACGGATAAAGTTGCGTCGTATTTGTACGTACCACCGTGTATTGACCTCGCAGCAAATATTGTTGAAAATGTTACTGAAACATTTCTATTCATTGACTTAATAAAAATATTTTATTGGTATGGTATTACTAAAACAATACGTTTTATTAAATTTTTCTTTCACTTCAGACTTATTCACTTTTTATTTTTAAATTCTTTTTTATTGTAGAAGTATTATTGATGATATTTGAAAGTTTTATTTAGTAGAATATTTCTCCAATAAGTTTTTAATCAAAGTTTTGTGAAATTAAATCGACAATAATTCTTTGAGAGCTTTTGTTTTTGATATAATAAACAATGTTTTTATTAGTAGGGAGTACGGCAACAATTGTAGTTGATTCACAGGTATAATTTTAGGGTTTTATGTGGTGCGGCAATATTTCAAAAGTTAATAAATATTCCCCGGTTATTTGTCTGTAACTGTATAAGTACGAGTATATAAAATAGAATTGTAGGATTTATTACATTTTCATTCAAAAAGTTCACAAAGTTCGTATGTAACGTATCCATTTGGTATTCGATACCGAATGGTAAACATATCCGGGTACGGAAGCGTGCGCCTCTGGGGTAAATCGGTTCTACGTTCTCGGACGTTGACACCGCAGCTTCAACAACCCCACTTTTAGCAATAGTGCTTCTGGACTCTCTACATACCACTAGAAATACTACAAACACGTCAACTCAGCTACGAATTTATTTTAGACACTATGTTTGTTGCTTCAATTTACTACCATTATTTTTAATAATTTTATAGATATTGCTCACTTATTTTAGTTCAGCGTTTTTTAATTATTTCAATTCTAAATTCAAACAAAAATATACGATTTGTATGAAAAAAAATTAAAACAAAAGTAAAAAAAAAATGTAGTAAAATGCAATATTACAAATATAATCCAAGTAATAATGTAAAAGATGTTGGAAAAGAAACTTTGAGGATTCTTTCTAATGAATTAAAAAAGAGAAGTGCGGTAGCACAAAGTTATTTGCTAAAAGGCTGCGTTTGGACGCATCTCTTTTAAACTGTGATGAAGTAGTCGTTATAAAAATGATAAATGTAACAAAGTTTAAGTGAAACCAAGAAGATATTATTGACCGGTTGTTTATGTTTATACTAAGATTTATTTTCCTTCTTTTACAAAGTTGAAAAGCTATAAGTAAAAACGTGTTCACAAGCAATAATGTTTCTTTTTCTGTATTTCCGTTTCTCCTCTTGTATTACGAAGATATGTTTGGAAAAACAAGTTGCTACGAAAAACTTGCTGCGTTACATCCAAGTAAAAAACTTTCTTATGGATTCAACGAATCTTGTAAATGATCTAATCTATTAATATTTATATGTTTTATATATGTACTTTATATGGTTCTAATTAATTTATATTACTAATTTATTTTACATTTATTATAATTCTCTTTTTGAACGTAACCAAATTTATTCATTTGAAAACTGATATTCTCTAGTTTTATTGGTATTCTTTCACTTCATTTACTGTTTGGCATTTGCGAACATCAAGTCTGACCTTGACAAAGAGAAAAAAATCGGGAGATAGAACTGGAAGGATGAACAGACTATTCAATCTTAGTAATATTTTACTTTAGATTATACAGCTAAAGAAATTACATTCTTCGAAGATATCATTACCTACGTACAAGGTTGTTTCATTTTGTATAAGAAAATGAATTTTTTTTTCGGGGTACAAAACAATTACTCTACCTTTGACAAATACTGGAGTAAGTTATTTATTAAGGGGTGCATTATAATGTTTTGTAAATATTTTCAAAAATTAACAAAACATTTCGTTAAGGCTTTAAATAATCTTTTTCTTCATTAAGCGCAGAATTTGCTATATGAAAGAAATCGACCAATTTTTTTAACTAAAATAGATATTGAACTGGGACTTTAAATATCTTTAAATTATGATTTTTTTTTTCTTTTTATTTACTATAAAATTTGTTAATAAAGAAAATCGATCCATTTTGCAATAATCTTAACAAAATATTTTTGCAGATTTCTAACATTTAAAGTTTCTATAAATATTTTCAAAATGAAGATAGATATTAAACTGGAGCTTCAAATATATTTGTATAATGTTTTCTTTTATTTACCATAGAATTTTCAATATGGAAAAAATTGATCCATCTTGCAAAAATCCTAAGGTTATTCTAGTTTTAAGCCAGATATTGAATGGGGGCTTTAAATATTTTTGAATTATGATTTTTTCTAAACATTTACCATAAAATTTACAATGTGCAAAAGGTCGGTCTATTTTGCAAAAATTCGATGTCATCAGGAATATTTGCTGAGTTGTAACATTCGATTTTTTTATGATTATTTCCAAAACTAAAATAAATATTGAACTGAGTCTTCCAATATTTTTGAAAAATGATATTGGCTATCGTGTGTCATAAAATTTGAAACAAGAAAAAAAAGTCAGTCTAGTTTCTACCAAAATTTTAAAACTAAGACAAATATTGAATGGCGAATTCAAATATTTTTAAATTATGATGTTTTTTAAAATATTTTCTGTAGAATTACTGAAGTGCAAGAGTTAGATATTGATATACCAACATGTATTATATATTTGATATGGCATAATCTTTGTATCGTACACCTCAATTATCTATGAGCATCACTTTATTTTGAGTGGCTGATGTGGTGCTCGGTCAGGGGTACCGATCCCAGAACAAAAAGTTCCTAGAGAGCATTCGCTCTGGGAAAAAGCGAATAGTCGTACGTCAATGACACCGCCGAAAGCCCATGGATTAGTTTTATCGGTCGCTCGGTATATGATGATATCATTATTACATGAACTCAAACGGCCTGAGACCAACCAACTCACTTCGAGATGGATGTCTGGTAAATATTCTCTTTTTTCCTTCGAGACTTTTTGCTGCTTAACTGAACTCAATCAGACGTGTAGAAATGTTGTATTTTTTTTTTTTTATTTCACTTTTTTTATCTTCGAAATCATATCAAGTGGGTGGTGGATATTAACTAATTAACTTTTTATGCATAAATTCATTCTTTAATTGCCTACATAATTTTCCTAATTTCATTTATGTTTTCCTTTTAAAACGGAGATATTTCAAAAAAATAAATAATAAATAATCGACGGTGATTAATCAAATATTATAGTATGTATATAAGCGGGTTGTTTACTCTAAAGGTTAAATATAGATTGGCAAATTCTCCACTTTACATTACAGCCACTGGAATCCAGATAAGATGCATGAAGTTGGATTTAGATGAAGAGATTATGTTTGTTTTTTCCTTTGTTATTTTCTACTTCATAATATCGTTGCAATATGCCATGCAAACTAATATACACTGAACATATTTTATATATAAATGGATTTAAATTATTTCAGCTTGTATATTATTAAGTTTAATTATATTTTAACCCTTTGCACCCGGACTCTTTTTCTAGTAACGCTTTTAGCAGCTCGGACTTTTTTTACTGTATCTTGCTATGTAATTTGTGATTAGTTAGAAGGTAAAATTTACATTTTATATTTAAAAGACAAGATATTATTAACGCTTAATCTTCAGTGCAGAATATTTTTGGTGTGCCCGAGAGGCACACTTCGAGTACAATGCTAAAGTTTGGCAGTGCCTGTATGGAGTACTTCAAGTGCAAAGGGTTAATAACAATAATTCTACAATATCTGTATTATATTTTTGCTTGTTGTTTTAATTATTATTACAAATTTTTTTTAAGTAAAAATATTAATATTTGAAGCCGTGGTAGCTTTCGGCGTCAGACGCCTCCAAAAAAAGGCACCTCCACGGGTGCCAGTCGTAATCAGTCTTTAAGCAAAGTAGAACAAAAGCGTTTAGATTCCCTGAAACTATATTAGATTGGTTTTAGCGAAACGTAAAATTGGCACCCAGTTTGAAAAATGTGGTTTCGAGAAAAACGTCTTTAAAGTTTTCGGTACTGTAGTTAACGTATTGTAAGGCCTCCACAATTCTTCTTTTATCTTTGCAATGACTTCGAATATCAATAAAAAAAGATTTTTTGAAATCTTCAGGGTGAGATCCTCCCTTAAAAGAGAGTATTCGACTCAATCTTGAAATTTCATTCTAACAAAGCAAATCTCTATAGTTTCCAGCACAAATATTTTCCTTTCACATGTTGATATATAATAATTGAATAAATATAGTGCATTAAGTAGTTAGATGCATCTCGGGGCACAAAGTGGTTAGAATTATTTCCTTATGCAAAATATATTAACCGTAAAATCAAAATTAAATTGTATTATTTCGTATAAAATAAAATATATTTGACAATAAGTATGTCAGCAGTTGATAATATTTATTCTGGCAGTAAAAGAAAACGGCAGAATTTAGTGACAGTTGAATCTCGGCTGGAAGCAATTACCTCGAAATGTCTAGATGTCATGCACACACTACATACGAGAATGGAATAGTTTTAGCGAAGGCATTCGGTATTCGTTGGTTCGTTGGTTCGTTGGCGGACGGACTGACTGTAAGGAAGGTACTTGGCGGTATGCGGCAAATGGTACAGGATTCCCATATAGACAAGTAGGACGTCATTACGCACTAACCGATACGAAACGCGATTTCTATTGCACTTGCAAATACCTATTAAAGATATTCAGTGGCGTACTTCATAAAACTAATCTTATTTTGGCAATTTTCATATTATTCTAAGAATATTTCAATTCCTGGTGGTTGAAGAAACATTTTCATTTAGATTATAGTTTACCAAAAAAAAAAAAATTTTATTGTTTATTGGATAACGACTTCCTTTTGAATATTTTTTATTTGATATAAGTTATTATTTTTGTAAGTATTTAATACAATAAGTAAGCTGAATTTTATATTATTTATAGTTTATACAATAAATATCTTTTTCCTGTAATTATCTTTTAAATATAACAATTTATTAAAGTTCGAAATCTGATAGTTTAAACAATATGTTCAAAAATGTTGAATTTTATATCGTTATGTTGCAAGATATCCAGAGCAACATAAAGTCTTACTTCAAAAGAGTGAGCCATGAAGAAAGGCATATCAATTGTTTAATGAGCTAAAGCATATTCCTGAATGAAAGTAATCTAAATAGTTATTATCGGTCCATTAATCTTAACATCTCATCAACATGATAGTATAAACAACACGGCACTGATAACTGTCTGCTGCAAATGATCATCAGTTGTTGCCATTCTGCCATGCACAATCAAGTAATGACCACAACCGCAGATCGTAATGACGGCCTGTGTCGATGTACAAGCACTGTTAACTGGTTATGTGTTGCACATTAGATATACGTGATCCAGGCTACTGGTAATGGATAAACTGTAGCGGGAATCGGGAATCCACCAATCTTGCATTCTACTATTACTATTACTGTTGTTAGGACTAGTCTGGTACTGTTCGGCCAGTCAATGCCCCCTGCAATTGGAAAAACTGACAAGATGCTACGACAATTTGCAGTTTCAAATATGTTTTATAAAAATTGATGCTATCTTTCTGGTTGTTTCTTTTTCTTATAGTTTCAATCTATTTCTCGAACATCTACAATTTTTCATTTCCCTTGTCTTTGTTGTTATTGTTTAAAATTAATTGAAGATTATAGATTTTTTAATTTTTTAAATACAAAATGTAAAACGTAATGTTTTATTCTTCGTTTGAGAATAATTATATATACAAGAAGAATTTATTTCTGCGAATGTATTTTCCAGAAAGTCATGTTTCATCGATAATTGATATTTATGGAATGTGCATACATGGAAACTGAACTGTCTTCGGAGTTTCGGTTGACAATCAATATATATCTCGCGTTTTGACATGGGAAAAGATGTAATAAATCTGAAAGTTGTACATAAATTTTCTTTATCTGTCGACTGTTAACTGTACTAATAAATAGGAGTATTATATTTATATGTGATTTTATAAATTATCACAAAATTCTGGATTAATACATGTATACGTTTTGGTTTATTCAATTTCTCGTTTAATTATTTGTTTATAAATAAACGATTTTCTTTTGTTGACAATGCTTTAGAATTTTGAATGTATTGTTTGTTTTATAACGATGAACCGTTTATCACGTCCAAATTTGCTTTGTTTTTTAATATTCATACAAAATAGTTTCAGATACATAGATTATAACATTTTTTTTTTAATTGTTGAGACATATCATTTTAACGATGTTTTTTTTTATTCTTGTTGTTGAATTCAATTTTTTATTGCTGCTTATTATGCACTGAAGTGATGAAAAATTTTTAACATATACAATGTCATTAGAGAAACAAAGGCTTTAGAAGCAATAAAATTTTACAAGAGTAATGCCTTAAAAAAGAAGATATTAGAAGTAACATTATGAAAAGTAATCGAAAAAAGTTTGTAAAAAAATCTCAAACATAATCGACTTTATTATATATTTTAATATTGAAAACCAAAAATTAATTTTGAATTTTCATGTGATAATTTTAGATATTAGAAATTTGATATAATATCAACCAAAATAAGAAATAAATTGGAGAATTTTAAGTTTTTCATTCAATTTTTTTAATGCTGATATAACGTCCATCGGTTATTACGATTGAGTTTGTTGTTTCCGTGCTCCGTCGTTATAAACGGTTTCAACTATATTTACTTCAGAATATGTTGTTGATTCTTAAGTTTATCTTAAAAAAACATTTACAGAAATTTTAAACTATTTGTTGACCACTTTTGTTGTTTCCGTCATTATAAACACAGGGCCATACTAACCCGATGGGCTATTTGAGCTACAGCCACGAATTAAACAATTTAGTAATAATTTTAAAATGTATCTTTTAAAGTTTCCAAAATTCTAATATTCTACAATAAAAAATATTTCTATTGAATTAACACTTGACAAATTAAAAAAAATAATAATATCTGGAGCGCTAAATGGTTCCTTGCCTAAGGCGCCAAAATTGATAAGAACGGTCCTGCATAAACAGTTTCAACTATATTTACTTAAAAGCTAAATTACAGAAATTTTTAACTAATTTTTTACCGCTTTTGTTGTTTCTGTAATCAGTTGTTATAAATGGTTATAAATTTTTAAGTTTATCTTGCAAAACATAATAAGAGAAATTATTAACTAAGTATTTGACATCTAAGGTCATAAAAAACCAAAATTTCAAAGAAAATAATTAATTATTTTTTGTTATAAAAAGCAAAAGACCACCATCCCAGAAAAATATACCAACAAGAACATATTTAATTACAATATAATTTAAAATTCAAAACGATAAGATATATATCCGGTTTAGTAAACATTTCTACACATACTAGTGAAAACAAATTGAATATTTGAACAAGACTCGGTTGATTTTAGATCAATGAATTATACAGTCGTGTATATTTAATACAGTAATATCTAACATTTTATCGTCTTCTGTTTAACATAGTAATACATATAATGATCAGATAATTGGATTCAATAAACAAGTCGGTAGTTAATAAACCGTGAAATTACGTGCCTTTATTATCATTTATTTATGCTTATAATAGATACTTGGCGTTTATTTACCCGCGGCGAATCGCGATTGCAATAAGCATTATATGCTGCACAACATAAAACGACTAAATGCATCACATACATGTACCTATATACATACATATTACTTTAATCTTCTATTGAACAATTTCTTTCAGGAAGTATCTACTTATTATTATATATTTTATATTATTTATTATTACAACTTTATATTATACTTATTAACTTGTGTACTATATGTCAGAGATTGTTGTACTATTAATAATAAGTACCTTATAGACTTTATTATTTACTATTTTAAATTTATACGCATGTTAAATTCATTTTTAATTATTATTTACTATAATTTTAATTAATTTGAAGAATTTTTGTAGCTCTACGATCTTATTAAAAAAATTATAATGAAAAGTTGACGTTTTTCTAATAGTTCTAATTTTTATTTATTAATATTCTGTGAAATTTCAATCTTTTATTTTTGTTAACTTGATTAATATAACAGTTAATTTCTAGTTATTCGACAATAAAATTCATGCTCTTGTATGATGCAAGCAGTTTTTCTTATATATTCTTGAAACTAATTTAACAATGAATATATTAGATATATCAATTGTATTCATCTGCATAATATGTATTAAGAAAACCAAAAATATTCTAAATTATTTCACATGTAACAATGAAAACTTAAAGTGTATTGAGATAATATTTAAAATAATTAAAACTATTCTAAATTAATATCTAATATTTTGTTTTTAATTTTGTTTATTTATTTATTTCCTTTGTATTCTTCTTGAAAATGAAAATATAATGCAATATTAACTAAATAAGTAAATTAATAAAGTAGATATTAATTTTTATTTAACTCTGATATAACATCCATCGGTTATTACGACCGCTTTTATTGTTCTCCGTACTTCGACGTTATAAACGGTTTCAAGAATAAATGTAGCAAATTAAGTCTACCTTAAAAAAATTTCAATTATTTGAATTTAAAAAAATACTAATTATGATATTAAAACCAAAATTGCGTTCAAAATAAACAATTGATTTATTAAATTAAAAAATGAATTAATATAAAAGTTCATTACTAGCTATTCAACGATTGAATTCATGTTTTTATTGGACGTTTTTTAAACTTTTCAAGTATTTATTGCATATATATCACTTTAAGAATTATGTTTGATTTTATTTATGCCAAATAATAAGTAATACGATTACTAATAATATCTATAAAAGTAAAATATACTTAAATTAATTTGAACAGTCATTTTAATAAAAACAAAATGCAAAGAGGAAAAAACCGTAATTTTATGCCCTTAGGTATGGCATATTCCAAATATATAACTGCACTGAAATATGTTATACTTAACAAATGAAACTGCTTTCTATACTTTCNAGTTTGAAATCTTTGCGAGTCTTCTTTCAATTTAATTTTAATTGGATTAATAATTATATTTCTTTTATAATTTCATTTTAAAATCATCAGTGGTTGTATTTTAAAATAAATCAATGTCTAATTGTAAGATATGATCAAGTATTGACGGAGTTAGCAATATATCATTTTTAATTGAATTAATTTTATTATTAAGATAAAATTATGCTCTAAAACGAAAAGTATCCAAAGATAGAATGTATTTTATAAGTACAAATAAATATAAAAGTACTGCATAAAAGATAAATAGAAATAATTAATTAGTTTTTGACCTTTTATGGAACCTACTTAACTAATGACTTTCCATTATTCATAGTTACAATACAATTATAGAGACAGGTGCCTATATACAGAAACAGAATGAAAACAAATTATAATTAACATTATTTTTTACTTGACACATATGGTATTTAAAATTAAGCTAATTAGACAACGTGTAACTCAAGAGCTTTATATTTATTGTATTCAAGTGAAATGACAAATTTATTACAATGTTTTTATTGCAGTTATTATAACATTTATTAATGTAACTTTAATTTTATTTCACAAATAACAAAATTTAAGAAAATTTATTAGATTTCTAACTTATATTTGAGTTTATTCTCATCATATATATTTTTATCTATAGTAGTCTGTCACCAAATTGTTGTTTTTTTTTTTATTCAAAAATAATGTGTCTATTTAAAATTAACCTTAAAATGAATAGAAAAACATAGATAAATGATAAAACTGCTGTATTTCTTATTACTTGATCTTGTTAAACTTTGACTAAGGAAGCATTTGTGCATTTTTCGATTCCCAATATTGTCTGAAATATCTCTGCAAAATGGTTTGCTTGAACTTAATGCCGTTTTCAACTTATTTCGTGTTTGAGTGTGACGGTCTCGCGTCTGATATTAAACTTTCGTCAAACTTTAAACGCGTTTTTCTCGAAATGACATTTTTCGAACTGGAAGGGAACAGAACTCAAAAACTACTGAACCGGTTTTTGATATGAGTTGTTTTATTTAAAAGTAGACAAAATTTATTGGAGCTTGTACTAAAATCAGCCATTTCTATGATCATTTTTTTAAAATTCGGGCAATTGAAAATTTAAAAAAGTGGTCAAAAATCGACCACTTTTTCAGGTGGCTGCCATTATGTGAAATTTCAACAATTTGACCTCAAAGTAGCACAAGTTCCAAGGAATTTTATGTAGATTTTAGTTTTCTTAGCCGATTTTGTAACAGATGATCGTAATGACCTTTGCGCTCCCGTCCGTGTACAAATGTCCGGCCTGCAACGCTCGGACTTCCACTTATTCAGATTTGACTTGAAGAAATTCGGAAAGATACTCAAAACGTCTTTAAATAAGATGATGGAAATTCTAAATTTATACAAGATGTCTCAAAAATTCTAAAAAATACTTAAAACGTCTTTAAATAAAATGATGAAAATTCTAAGTTTATACAAGTGTCTCAAAAGTGTCGGGGTATTTCCAAAGTTTGGAATCCTCTCGAACATTTCAATCGCAAAATTTAATCGTTGAAGATGGTCTGTTGGTTTTAATTCTTGTAAGGTTTAAAATACAAATCCTTCCTTATAATTCTTTGTAAAGTCGATTTTCAAACGTTTAATTCTTGACCCTTTTGGGACCCTCTGTACTTTCATTTATATTCCTGAAAAAAGTTCCCAAAAACCGCGTTTTTTTTTTAAATGCCCGCTTAAGTACAATTTTTGTCAACAAATTGTTTTCTCATCGTAAGATAATATGCCTGGGTAAAAAAAAGATATATTTTGAATTAATTAGTTTTCTAAATCTATAAAATATCCAGGTCTTCAAATGAATGCACACCCGCTTGAAGATTAACAAAACAAAAATGAAATATATTTAGACTATTTACGTATAAAACGATAGAAAATGTATATGTATACATATATATGCAATAAATATGTATAAATATAAATGAAGAAATTTTAGTTATGTTCTATAATTAAAGGATATTACTAGTTTGAGGTTGTTGTTAGTAGACGTATAAATGAAATAAATCGACACAGCGGCGAAGCAATGTATAATATAAGAAATCGTGCCGCGCTCTGGTTTATCATAAATCGTTTACCTGTAGCGCTCTATGCAAAATTGCGTGCGTTCATCTATAAGCTATAATTTAATTACGAGGGAATATAAGTTGCCATTTTACACTGCATTTATTATGATTGTTTTTGCTTAAAAACGCTTAATCGAGCTTATAGTGTGTTGTCAATTTACGTAGGTTGGCCTGTTTCTTGCGTGATCTTAACATCTTTAACTATCAAACGATAAACTTGTCTTATTTTTATGTTGGACTAGATTATCATGTTTGGTGTTAAATGTTAAATATAAATTAAATTTTTTTTCCTACTTTGTTTATCTTTTATATTAGAATTAATTTTATAAAAAGACTTAGCTGCATCATAAATATTGAAACATGTATAGTTTTTGTTGTTGTAATGTTTTCTCTTTTAAATACATTAAACTATAATATATTAATATTAAATGTTTCAGAAATTTAAATATTTAACTTTAAATATTATTATTTTAGCTATTATATTTTTAGATAACTTATATATCCATCTCTTAATTTCTGCAAAATATTAATAATATCGCGTAAAAAAAATCTATAAACATATTAATAAGAAACCGCGTTATATGAAGGCTTTCCGTGTTATAGTAAAATTGATTGTTACTTTTAGATTTTGAATAAAAACATTTTTTCTGTCTACGGTTTTTAATTCGCGTATAAAATATATATTTTAGTTAGCAACTAAGCAACTTTATCAATATTTCTTAAGAAATTAAAAATAAAAATAATAATAAGTTAAGCAACTGTACTTTTAGAGAATAAATACACCCATCCCTCAATTTACGCAAAATAGCGATTTAATTGCGTGAAAAGATTTTGTAAATGTATCAATAGAAATTAAAATCTGCTTAAACCAGTTAATCAAGTTATATTAGGGCTTCGCGTTAAATTAAAACCGTGTTATAGTAGGAGTTGATTGTTATATTGAAAACTAAAATAAATATATTTTTTGACTGCATAAATTAATATCGCATATAACTCAAAAGCGAGTTAGATATAACAAAAATTATTTTTAGCAGGAAAAATCTTTTATCTTCATTTATGAGATATATAAATTTAAAACCATTTAAAAATAAATAGCATGTTGGAGTAATTATGAAATATAAAAATGAAAAAAATAATCATGAAATGAAATAAACTGTAAGAAAGCATTTGAGAGATCATGCAAAACCTTAATTAGGTTAAAACGTAGCAATCAAAGAAAAGTAAGTATAATTTAATAATAATTACATCATATACTCCTACTTTTTACAAGTTTCATAAAGAAATGGCAATAATTATAAGTTACATGGCACGAGCGGGTTTTCCTTTAACTAAAGCCAGCATGCAATTAAACTGTCTGGCTATAATACGCAGAGATTAAAGCGGCTGTAAGTCCACTTTTGAATGTCCGATAATGTGGTGTTAACTAAAAAGTAAAATGTATTTAATAGGTCGCTGTAATTATACGTGCATCTACTTGTGCTTGTAATTCGTGACTATAGCATTTTAAATAACCAACCATGCACCGTTCGCCATTGTTTCGTGTTTCTCTTATTTATTTACAAGTATTCTTATTATTTTTATTAGCCTGTATACTTTAAAATTACTTAAACTGTTATATCTATAACAAGATTTATATTTATATATTCTACTTATAGTCGACTTCAATTTTGTTTTGTTAAACTCTAAATCATGAATAAACGATAGAAATTTTGTAGTCGGCATCTTAAAATATTTAAGGAAGTTTAAATAAAACATAAACACTTTCGAAAGGTCGACACGAACGTTACAATTAATATAATAAAGTGGATACACCAAGTGTTTATGTTTTATTTATACTTCCTTAAATATTAATATCATCAATTTATTCTTTTTTATCACATTTCTTACCCTATATAAACAATAATAAAAAATTTGTAATATAAGCCTGGCTATTTAAAAAATTATTTAGATTTTTTTTTAATAAAACTTATATTTTCTAAGCTTATTGGAATTAAATTGTGCCTCAGCGATTTGCAAAAAAATACAAGGTATTAAATGCTTATTAAAAAGTATACAGTTAAAAAAAGATTATACTTTCTGTGCTTATCTTGATGACCCTTTTGAAATATTCAGTTATTTACAATTAAATTCAAAAAATGTTATTTAAAAACTGCACAACAATTACCTCTTGCAAATAGTCGGGCGTATTGCAAAATATTGACAAATTTAAAATAATATTTGTATTTATTTATGATTTTATTGTAATAAAAAGTTGTTTAAATTCAAAAGATAAAATAATTAATTTAATACATCTCAATTTTTCAAACTTATAATTAGATTCAAAATATAATTGTAAATAATCGGGCGTATTGCAAAATATCGGAAAAATTTAATTATTATATATATTTAAATTGAAATTAAAAAATTATATTTATTAAATATTAATTTATTCTAATTAAAAGTTGCTTATAGACAAAATATAAAATAATTTTTCAAATACTTCTCAATTTTCCAAAATAACATAAATATTTTAAGACTTGGTATTATTAAAAAATATTGCATGATAATATCATCATAAATGCAAGTGCACTTATTTCTTTTTATCGAATTCTATATTTTAAAACGAAAATATCTATGACTGAAATTAAAAAGTTTAAGAAATAGTACATCTAATTATTTTTTGTTCAATGTCAATCAAATTTAATAAAAGTATTTATGATTTAAGTAAAAATTATAAATAAATTATTACTTCGAAAATATTCTTATCTTATTATCTTTTTTGAACATCATAAAAGTTTCATGAATATTTAATAAGTCTGGAAACTTAAACGCATAAAATATTTACATTTCTTTGTATTTTAACATTTAGAATAATAATAATTATTATTAGCTATTAGTTTATAAGATAAATAACTGCTGAAACGAAAAATAATGATGTATAACATGAATAAATAAAAATTTATATGTATAATATCATTCGATAGCAGTAATAAGTATATTTTTATATATAATATAGATATAGTATGATTGGTGCATGAAACTAGGTTAACTGGAATATACACACGTATTTGAAGTTAGCAAATATATCGAGTGCAAGAAAGACGATTGAATAGTATCAACAATGGCTGTGTAAATACTAAGGGTGTCACCGAGCGTCATAAACTGAATTTCACTTTATTTACATCTGTCATAATTCCAAGATAAATAAACATATATTTTTCGAATAATTTCTATATGAACTGAATTCATAAGAGAAAAATATAACAGCGTTATTTTCACAGTTTTTCCGTCTGTTCCGAGAAAATATCACTCTCTACTTTTATTATTGTTGAAAGTCTTGTTAAATGAAAGACATGATTCGTTATGATATAATTTACAGTGTAAGGGAAGGCAAGCAGCCGGGAACCGGGAACCGGCAATCGGGCACCGGCAACACGCTTTGTTGCTTGTACTTTGGACATGGCATGAAAACATGGTGTCCCTTGTGACTTTTTCTAGGGTCACAGTACTTTTCAAAGTTTTTCTAACGAGATGTTACGGAAATAAAGAAATATGTACGTGCACCATGTGATACCTATGTGTTTTTGATTGACTTGCTCATTTTTTTTTGCTTTTTTTGTTCATTTGTTTTATTAAGAATATTTAGATTTTAGAAAACCTTTTGCAAATTATATTCTTTTCAAACTCAAAAATATTTGTTATTCCATCATTTCTAGAAAGAAAATTATTTAACGATGAATGAAACGAAAATGCGACATAAAACAGATAAATAAAACAAAATTTTGTAATCAATTATTTCCGGGAAAACAGATAATATAATAGATAAAATATTTGAGAAGAGCTTTAGAAACTATTCATTTATGATCAATAAAAATATGGCTGCTATAAGTTTTAAAATAACTCAAATAAAACCTAGAATATCTATTTCCACAAAATGTTTTTATATTATTTTCCCATTCTTAATAAATAAATTTTCAGAAATTTCCCGAAACTAATTAGAAAATCTGATAATGGAATAGAGAAGGGTTTTAAAATAACTTAAAACAAAATGTAGAATATCTATTTTCATAAAACTTTTTTATATTATTTTCCTATCGTTAATAAGTAAATTTCCGGAGGCCAATTAAAAAAACTGAAATTAAATTATAGGATAAGAGGGAAGTGAGTAAAAAAATTCGGGTACGACCCTGGTCAGTAAGCTTGTCCAAGGGTGCAACAACCCTCTGAAAGTTCTCGGTGTCTGGCTGCTCTCGTCCTACAATGTTCTGCGCTTTCCGCTCTTCAGATTCAGATCCTCTGCAGTCGTAGCGATACGGCGCCGTCAAACTCGCCCCTTGATATTTGTAATTAATGATTGTGCTTTTGTGACTAAGAAATGCTGACAGTTACTTCTTGGACACTAGTTAATATGGTGAAAGTGTTCAAAGTATTTCGGAGATACTTTGTTAATTAAATACCTCTTTGTTTTTCTTTTTTCTTTATTGTTATTTCTATTGTTTCAAAGTATAGAAGCTTGCAGTTAAAAAAACATTATATTTTATATTTTTTAATTTTACTAAAAATTATCCCCTTTAAATTTAAAGATTGTAACAGATTAAAGAAAGTAATTAAATCCTAATAGATATCCATGAATCTTTATTAATAATTGTTTTCGTATATAATGGTTTTTAAATTATGTTAGTTTAAGCGTTAGCATTTTGAATGAAAAAAATGACTGCTGACTTTTTTGACGTCAAATGATTAATTAGAGTATTTAAATTAGGGCTGATACTGATAGAATCAATACTTAACTGTCGACCGTCAAAACTGTCAGACTTTTAAAGCGGTACGCGCAAAATTTCAGCTCGTACTATTTGTAAGCTAATTTTATAACTTTAAATAAAACTTTATTTGTACTTTTAAATTAAACTGTTTTCATTGTTGTTACTCTATTTAATTAATAATTGAGTTATTCTCTTGTTACAACTATTTTTTATTACTAAATTACTACTAGAGATAACTTTGAAATGTCTGAGTGACAAGATAAATTAACTGTTCTTGTTTCAGTTTATAGATTTCAGTTTGATTATTTATGTTAATTAGAGTTGTTAGTTATTAAACACTCTAAATTCTTATTTATCAATTTATTAAAAATTAGAAATTTTTCAATAAAGAACATTCAAGATGTAAAACCATAAATATTAAAAATCCTTTCATAATAATAAACCCAATAAAATAACAAATTTGAGAAATAGGTTACAGAAAAATTTTGTTGGTATAAATATTTAATTTTTGGAATATCGCTATAAAATGCAAAATTTATTAGATACTTTATTAAAAATTGAAAAATTTATATTAAATGATACAAAAAAAAATGTTAGAACATTTAAAATTTTGATATCATTATTTATTTCGAAATAATTGATAGCTTTACAATCAAAAATTTAAAATGTTAATTATTTTTAAACGCAAATATTTTAAACTATATATTTGAAATCCTCTCATTAAAATGAATGCAATAACCAAAAAAAAATAATAACAAATTTAGAAAAAAATTTGAAAGTATACCCTTCAAAAAAATTAAGTTTTGAAATATTGGGTTGAACGCTAAATTTTTGAAATAATTTCATAAAAACTGGCGCTGTTATAGTTTTAATATTTGGACTTATTTGTAAAATTATAGATAGTAATTTTTTAACCAAATTTAAAAGTATATTTAAAATCCTTGCAACAAAATAAAATAAACTGGAAACGCTCAATTTTCAAGATAATTTCATAAAAATTACATAGTTTATGTAAAATAATGCGATATATTATTTGATAGTATTAGCATTTGAATTTCTTTACTTATTTTCGATTAACCGATTTTATAGAAATAACTTGAACATATTTATGTTAATATATAAAATAACTTAATATTTCTGAGCGAAATAATTTAATAAACCAATCAATCATATAGTTAAAAGCTTCATAACATACATATAAATAACGTTATTTCATGATACACTTTCGAAGCGATATTAAGCATAAGAAAATGATATCCAGCAACATGTGAAACCACTTAAGCAAAATATGAATTTCATGAGAGCATAGAAATAAGTCTTCTTTTGAGAAACATACGAATGATGAGTGGCAGGGTACAACATGTTTTAGAAGAAGTAGTGCGTCGAGATGCTATTGGACAAGACACACGACGCTTCAAATTATGAACGGACGGCACTTGGCGCCCGCCTTCTCTTTATGTTTAAATGCGTTGACAGCTTGTCTTGCCATTAATAACAACAATATACTCGCCACTCGCGGTCACTAGTAACTATTAAAAACACGCTGAATGATACTAATTCTAGATATTTTTATTTTTTTATTTCGCAGAAATACCAAACATATATAAATTCTTTTCGCAATCGTAAATATTTTATTACAAAACAAATTTCATTATGTTTTCTTTCGCTTTTCTTTCTACAGCAAAATTAATTGGAAAAATAAAAAGGATTTTACAAAAATATTATATTGATATATAATTTTAGAATATTTACAAAATTTCGTTTACAA
>NEEE01002361.1:10376-25022 GCA_002278615.1 Pogonus chalceus
AAAAAAAACATAGTTTCGAGAAAAACGCGTTTGAAGTTTTTTTTTCCCTCGCGCGCGATATGAATGGGCTTGTTCGAGACGTTGTAGCTCCGTAAATAAATGTCGGATCAAAATATCCTTTTGCTCAAATATTCTACATAAATCAAACTTTCAAAATATGCAATAAAAATTTTTTTTTTGAAATTTTGAAACCAGAACCTCCCTTTAATCAATAATTTTCTGTAACTCAGCTAAGATATCATTATTATGCTATCATCAAAAACAAAAACATTTAAAATTACAGTAAGAAATCTGACAATGAAGATTTCCGGAAATGAAACCATAACAGAAAAAGGTTTTTACCAAAAAAACCACTATACTTTTTTTGGTTGTTAAAGAAGAAATTCAATATTAGATACTTTTAATAGGAATTTATCTATTGTCAGTTCCAATAAAATAAAAAATATAGAAACAAAATTATCGTTAATTTTTAGACGTTTCGAGAACTCACTCTGTTCCCGTCATCAGTTGCGAGACCTAATGTTGGAAATTCAAGGCTAAATTTTTCTCTTTTAATGTCAGGATAAATATTTAAGTACAAAACTTGTTTAGAATTAAAATATGCATCCAATAAACGTTTTTATAATGTTTTACAAAGAACATGTCACGAGATACAGGTAAATTAAAATCTCATCTTTAAGTAGTTTACAGAGTGCCATGCAAAATAAAACAAATAACTTCCTAATCCTTTGTGTGTTTTTTTTTTAATAATTATTTTAATGTTAGGAAAATTTAAATATTGAAGACTTACTTTGAAACAAAATGAATTCAGTATAAAAAAATTTGGCAGACCCATATAAATATTAATTGAAAAATTAAAATTAATTTTTTTACCAATAATAAAAATTTAAATTAGTGATTTTATCGATATTTTGTTTAATTAATTTTTAAATATAAAAATTTAAAAATACAAGAACTGAGACAGTATCACTTATATTAAAGTTATTTGTTTTAATTTGCATGGCACTCTGTAAACTGCTTAAAGATGAAATTTTATTTTTCCTGTATCTTGTGACAGGATCGTTGTATTTAAATATTTGTCGTAACATTAATAGAGAAACATATATGGCGTAATGAAAATTTTACCAAAAATACCCAGTGTAGATAATATAGAAAAATTGCTCATTTAATAAAAAAGGATAAGAAAATATGATATGAAATGCAAAAAAATGAGTTTATTGTAAATAAAACCATGTAAACATAACATAGCTCTATCTGAACATGAAGAAAGTTCAAAAGAAATGTCTATTGTGCGCGTGTGAAATTTCTCACGTGACACGCGTAGTATTCTTATCGAACATGCGCCTGCGAGGCACCTTGTTCCCGTGTTCGTGTCCGGGATTCCGGGCTTCTGTCCCCTAGTGACGTCACGTATTGGCGTTCACATTTTTCGAGATTAAAGAATTCTCAATGGGCGCGAACAAGAAAGGAAGTTAAAAAACAACGCTGATAAAGAAGAAGAATAAGCAAACGTATTGCTTTTCTCACTATTTCCATCTATTTGTGTCTGTGAACGCGATAAATGTATGTAAGGGCTGAGAATGCGTTTATATGTGTTTATTTGTTCCACTTACTTACTGATGCTAAACGAAAATGTACTGGCTACCGTATAACAGCCCTATACGAACATTGAAATAAACGGATAAGGTCTCTATAGATTTAAATTGATATTTTATTTTCTTTCAAAAATTTCTTAACCTTGTTCATACTAATATTTTAAATCAATTAACTTTTTACCTACCAAATGTATTTTTTATCAACTAATCATATTTGAAATACACCTATTAAAATTATTAATTTTACAAATCAACATTGTATCTAGCAACCAACATATTATTACAATTCAATTTTAAAAAGTTTATTTATAAAATAATCTGCTGCTTTAAGATAAAATATGTTCTAAGAACTTATATAAATATTATAACAATAAAATAATATTATATGTATGTATGTATTAACCATTTTTATTAAATTTTTATATAGAGACTACATCTATCAGCCAAAATATTAATATAACCCAATAAATAAGAAGTTTATTTTTAAATTATATTCTGCTACTTGGAAATAGTTATTTACATACCAAGTTCACGCAAGAAGTATGTACAATATTTTTTCTACGAAAAGTTTAAAACTAATAATTAATTATTTATATTATTTTTAATGGTTATGTTTGACGTTTCATATGTTACTGCTGTCAAATCAGACAAAATGTGTTGCCAACTGTGTTAATGAAATGCACTAAATTTATACTTAAAAATTAAATTTCATTCAANTGCAAATCAACTCTTTTCAATGGATGAGTACAAAAAATATCTTTCTGTGATTTAATTTGAATTATATTATATAATTATTTGTTATTACATTTTTGAATAAAAAACATTTAACAAATATGTATTTTTTTAGTTATGTTATAGTTATTGATTGAAAGAAAGAATCAGCCCCATTTTTTTTTGCTAACTAGGCATGGCATTGTTTTTATAAATTTTTGGAAAACTAAGCAAAATATTAACTTGATTCTAGAAAATGAGTATGAATAAAGCCATTTCTTCATTTATGTTATTATTTGTATTTTTGATCAATAAATTTATTTTGAAAAAAAAAATAATTTTTACGGTATAATTTTCTATCAAGCTATCAAGTGTTTCCTTAAAATTGTCACGTATTTTCATTAATTTATGTTATTATATGTATTTTTGATAAACAAACCTATTAAGCAAAAAAAACTATGGTTATATATCAGCGATTTTTGTCAGTTTTTCATGCATAAATAAATTAAACTTATTCTTAAAAATACAAAATGATAGTTTTATTAAAGAATTTATTTAAAACTTATGAAGTTATAAAGTTGATAATGAAAAATATATAAAAATAATGCAATTTTATTTCATCTAAGCTATAATTAGGATTTCAAGAAAATTTGTAGATTTTGTGATAAGAAACTTATGTATGCATTTGCTAATTTCTAATACACTAGAAAAGGTTTTACGTTTATTCTTAAAATTGCAAAAAGAGCATGAAATTTATTTTAATTTTTAGTAATTTTATGAAAAAACAATATTATACATCAGTGTTTTTTGCAGAATTTAAAAGTTTCAAATCTGGTATATTGATAATTACCCAAAATTATTATCTCTCAGTGTAAATGATTAGCAAGATTATTCCTTCGATTGCTATATGTTCCAATAAAATTGAATGCGTGAAGCGCGCTGTCAAACATATTTATGTACATCATTTCGTTTCTGACATACTCCAATAGAAATTAAGTTAGACGCTAAAATGACGTGTGCTACAAATAACAAAGTTAGCAATGTAACACACCCCAACACTTGAAAGTTACGTACATGGTAACATATAAGGTGTGATGAACAGTCGTTTCATTTTCCTTAGTCAATTAGGAGCCCCCCTGCGACGGCCGTCTATGCGCCCTTCGAACAACTACTCAATTTTCTAGCCTTACCCCACTATCTAACATAAGACACCTTACCTAACTGACACATATCAACAGTACACGCTCGATTTTAGAAACTTCCAGTGTTCTAATGTAAGTCAGAGGTTGAAGAAAATTTTGTTGATGGTTTCACGTCAAACTTTTCTACTTCGTTAAACTTCGTCTAAGTTCGTAAAAGATCGTTTGTTCCCATTTATGGTCCTTTACTCTTAAGGCGCATCCTAAGGACTTCCAAGTGAAAACTTAACGACAATATATTACATTTTAAACATTCTGAAATTGACTCACACCATCATTTTATTTTGAACTTTTTTTCTGTATTACTTTTAGAATTCTCTCATGTTTGACATTATATTTACATATTTATATATTTATATCAATATACTTTTAAACGTTTCAATCAATTTCACTTTTTTAAGCAAAATTATTTTAAAATACGGTTAAAAGAATTTTTGAAGTATACATACTTAATTATCAAATTATATGACGTTTATACATAGTACTTCATATTTTGATTTCGTGACGTTTATTTGTTACGCTATAAATATTTACAATCAATTTTACTTTTTTTAAGAAATATTATTTCGAAATATGGTTAAAAAGATTTTTTAGATTAAATAATTAAATTATATTTTATGTATACATTTATATATTACTAAAAAATTATAATTTCGTGATGATTCTTCGTTACGATGTTAACATTTGCAATAAATTGAGTAGAGGATATTATCGGCACTCGGTCCGGTTTCTATAATAAAAATACTTTATAAATGTTTTAGTCAATAGTAAATAGTTAGTAAAAAATATATTAGAGGCTTCTAGAGTCTATGAAAGAAAATTTTTAATTAGATTTAAGGAACATGAAAGGTCATGGCGTTTAAAAAAGTTAAATTCTAATGTAGCAAAACATATGTTAGAAAATAATCATAATTTTTCTATAGATAATTTAAAAATATTACATCGCACAAATAATTTCTTTTAATTGGAATATTTGGAAAGTTTCGAAATTAAGAAGGCAATTCATAACGGTAAACAACTAAAGAATGAACAACTCGAACTGTTTCAATCATAGCTCCTTAAGGGATTATCGGAACTTTCCAAATAAATTCCAAAGAAACCGCATTTTTTGTAAGAATTATTGTTTGACTTTGTATTTATAAGGCAAATTTCAATTGTACACTTCATTCCTGAAGATGGCTTATAGCCGAAACTAGTTGAATAAAATAAAATATTTATATTTGTGGACAAACCAAATGTTCTAATTCTTATATTTGCAATCAATTTTAGCGGTTATATAAAAAAATATCAATAAACATTTTTCTAAGTATAAAAACAAATTATATGAATACATTGTGCTTAGTAATTCAGATTTTGTGATGATTATTCTTTACATTGTAAAATTTTTCAATCAATTTCACTTTTTTCAATAAATAGTTTTTCCAGGCCTGCGACACTCGGAATTCAGTTTCAAAGACCTTGAGTCGTAGTTGATTGTGGCGGTGTATAATAAAATAGCTAACTTTATATTAAAACAGTGTAACAGCTACACGTACCAGCGTTGCCCGCGCAGCTCTTATTCAGTGTTTTTGTGAATGTGACAAAGTGACATCTACTAAATAACACAAAAAAAAAAATGAAACTAATGACACTCCGCCTAAAATTTCTGTACAGAATATCAAACTACACTAAAAAAATTCTTGAGATCACAACCAACAATCAACTTGAGGTCATTCAAAAGATATTTTTAGAGAGTGATGTTAAACCATTTGATTTAGTAAGTGAAAGAAGGATAGAAAAAAAAGTGTGGTTTTCCTCTACTGTGGTATTTCGAAATATGATTTAAAAAATTCTTTTAATTACATAATCAAATTATATTACTTAGAAATTATAATTTTGTGACGATTATTCGTTGCGCTGTAAAAGTTTTCAATCGATTTTACTTTCATAAAGTTAAGTTGTTTCAAAAATATTTCTAAAGGTATATAATCAAGTTATATGAGTACATAGTATTTAAAAATTTAAATATCGTGACGATTATTCGTTACACTTTAAACTTTAAAGTAAATTGGTTTTAAAAAATGTTTTTATTAACTATTCGTTACATTGAATAATTATTCGATCAATTTAAACTTTTTATAACAAAATTATTTTAAACAAGGTTTAAAAACATTTTGTTTCTTTTTAACCATAGCTATAAACTTATATTCATGTTAAAATTTTTTGTTTAATTAAAAACATATTTTTGGCACAATACTGTATTTATTTAGCACAAAACATCAAATAGTTAATAAAACAAATAATAATTTATTATATTTATTTCTACGACGTGTTCGCGAACGATTTAAAATTAAACGCGGCACAAAGGTTGAGAAACTGTTAAAACAGACACAAGAAATTTTCAAATGAAATAATTTTAATAAAAACAGATGTGGTAGTTATTTTAAAAACAAAATGCTGCTATAACAATAACAAACTGTAACAACTTTATTATTTTAAAAACGAAATAATAACAATAAAGTCAGAAAGCTGTACAATCTAAAAGAAAAATAAGAAATAAAACATAAATGTTTAAAAAATAAACACACAACCATTACAGAACCATTTCTATTACGTAGAAAATTATAAATTTAAAACAAAAGTTCCTCATTAAATGAAAAAAAAGTACAAAAGTCTTCTTCATCTTTATATAGTATAGTCGCATAGCTTATAAAAATATGTATACATGATCGCCAACCTTGCAGCAATTAAATCAAAAGTTAAACATCACTTGAAGTTCCGTAACTACAGAAACATGAAACAATAATAAAAAAATCCGATGAATTTTTTTTAAAATGCTTAAAAACGTTGATTAAATCCCTTTAGTGTTTAACTTTTGCCAAAGATGAACAAACAAGATGGGAAAAAGTAAATAAAATAATCGGACAAAGATGGCAAATCACAGAAGAAGTAACAAATTACAATGCTGTTAAGTAATTATATTAAAAGCGTACAGTTGCTATGAACAAAAAACAAATAAACAAAAAAAATAGAGATAAAAAATTGCAATATCGTAAGTGCTGTCGCTATTAAACAATGCTGCAAACAAAGATATCGCTATATTGTTAAATAAACGTAAGATAAGGACATACTTGCATACTTTAAAGATATAAATCTTTTCTTTAATGCATAGTTTTTTTCAAATGCATATTTTTCATTTCAAAGTTCACTGACTTTTATTTTTATTTTCTTTTTGTACGATTTTTACAATTACTTTAAATACTATAAGTTCTCTCGAACTGCCTCTAGTAAAATTTATTTTTCTAGAATTTTAATTATTTAAATTGTTTTTATAATTTATATTTTAATTAATATAAAATATTATTATTTGAATCATATATTACATATAATCGATTTTCTGTCTAGCCTAGATTTGACCCAAATTTTTAAGTTTTGGATTTAAGACATTCTTAAAAATATCTAAGAACTTTTCAATTATGTAAGCTATAAGTTGAACTTTAAGAAATTCAGTTAATTTTACAAAAAAATTAAGGTTATTATTAAGTTTTTATTGTTATTTATCAAAATTTTATATTTTGAAGCTCTTACCATGTCAATATAGATATAAAACTAATTCTTAAAAATCTAAATGGATTTTATAATTTTTTACTTTAACAATTACAAATTAAATTTTGCAAAAATTGGTTAAATTTGTGAAAACTAGGTTAGAATTTTTGTTAGTTTTCAAATAATTATATTTTACCGATTTCGCGAAAGTTTATGCAGATATTATAATGTTGTTATATTTATTTAATTTTTAATGTTTTATTTAAGAGACTTATTAAATTTTTCAAAAATTTTGTCAAAGTCAACTTATATATCAGTAATTTTTATTGAAAAAACTCTAAAAATAATATGCATACCAAGCTTTTTCGAATTTTTTCATAAGAATTATACTTTTCATTTCATTTAACTTATATTTCAATATTAAGACTCATCCCTGACAGCTCTAAAAAACAGCGATATTCAAGAATTTCTTTAAATATTAAATAACAATCAAATTATTTGGGGTTTTTTACTATATTGTTTCACGTGTCTTAATTATTATTACAACATTTTTTGAAATAAAAATATTAATATTTAGAACCGTGGTAGCCTTCAGGGTCAGACACCACCAAAAAAAGGCACCTCCATGGGTGACGGTCGCGATCAATTCTTAAACAAGGTAGAACAAAATTGTTTAGATTTCCTTAAACAATATTAGATTGAATATCGTGAAGCAAAGAAATTTTTGAAAATATAAAAAATTGCAAAAAATGGCAGTGGTTTGAAAATAAAAAATTTTTGTCGTGAGAAAAAAATGCTATAAATTTGATTATAAAAAGACTAAAAAATTAATTAACAAAAAAATTGCACGCTTCACAATAAAAAAACAGTTTTACACATTGCCGATAAAGATTAAAGATATTTCATTGAATGGTTTGCGAAAATAAGTGGCACCCAGTTTAAAAACTGTACTTTCGAGAAAAACGCTCTTAAAATTTTCGGTTCTGTAGCTAACGTAATGTACAGCCTCCACAATTCTTCTTGTATCTTTTAAATAATTTCGAATATCAATAAAACCGTTTAGATCGTTATTTTAGAAAGTATAAAGAATAGATTTATGCAAAATAAATCAATTTTTTGAAACCTTCAGGGTTGGGTCTTCTTCTAATAATTTAAGTGAATTTTATTTAAAATTTAAAAACATTGAATATGAATTTTATAATTGTAAATGATAAATACTAAATTGAACTTCTTTCAGGACTTGGAAGTTTATATAGTAAATTGGATGCTTTGAAAATTAATATAAATAAATTAGTTTGAAATTTATAACAACAATTAAATATCGAGTAACAGCAAAACTATCAATAATAAAAATAAAGTGAACATATGCAACAATTAATCTTAACATAAACACTTGTTTCACAAATTTATAATTGCTTGTAATAAATGAATCACTGATTAAAATGATATTTATGTATAAACATGTTCATTCAACCAAAGTAATTATCAGTGTGATTAAATTACATATGAAAATGAGTGTAACAGTGTTCAGTGTTGACCAGTAACCAGGATCTAGTACAACACCGTGTGTTTTGCGGGTTGGAACGTGAACGTTGCATCACAAAACTTGACAGCGTATGTATGCAAAAGCGGTCGCTTGTGAAATGATAGTTTTTGCTGTGTAATCGCACTTTTACTACTAATATTTTATGTTTAATGGCATTACATTAGTTTTAGAACTTGTCTCTTTTCAACCTATTCATATACGCTTTGTAATTATATGTTCTATACTACACTATACTTTATTCAATTTTCAATTCAATTTAAATTTTCTGTATATGGACTCTCAATTTTTCTATTTCAGAGCTAGTTTTCAAAATCTTTTATGTGTATTCAATATTAAGAGAAAAAATCAACGACCTATTAATTAGCTCTGTAGAATCAGTTAAATTAAATAATTTTTTTCCACCTTTTAAGAAAAGCAATTTAAAAATTATTTTGTACTTATTTCTTTTATAATTTGTTTTTTATTTTTATAATTGACTAATTTCACAAATAAACAGTAAAATTATATCAGCTAATTTTATTATTTGAAACCGTTTTTTTTTTTTGCAATTTTCTGGATTTAAAAAAAATTTATTTAACTGATTCTTAAACATGTTCCAGAAAAATAACGTATCATTATATTTAAAATTAAATTATAATAGGCATGATGACTTATTTTGAAAAACTACTGCACGGTGTTTTCACGTAACTACTTTATGGAAAACAAATCTTATTTTTACCAAAAGAAAAGGCTTTAAGGGAAAAATTTACGTTTTTAAAATACAATTTAAATTTTGTGTTTGTCTGTGACGTCAAGCTTTCGTTCAAACTGACAGATTGCAAGATAAATGTTTAGTTATGATACATAAGTACATAATTTGAATTATTGTGTGCGACAGTCATGAATTCTAATGTATATCGATGGTTTGCCGTATAAAAATAATTCAAATTATGTATCATAACTAAACATGTAACCTGCTATCTGTCAGTTTGAACGAAAGCTTGACGTCACAGTAAAACGTCATTACTATTCAAGCTTTTGTGGCGCAAAATTTAAATTGTATTTTAAAAACGTAAATTTTTCCTTTAAAGCCTATTTTTCTGGCAATAATAAGATTTATTTTCAATGAAGTAGTTACGTCAAAACATCGTAAAGTAGTTTTTTTAAAATCAATCATCATGTCTATTTCTGGAAAATTATGAATATATAATGCTGGTTTTAAAAAAATTGTATGAATCTTAGAATATCAAAGTTTAAATTTTGTAAAAAAAAAGATATACTTTGCAGGCAAATCTAAGGCTATAGATCAATTATTTTTGCCATATACATTATTTGATTACTTTGCAAATTTCTCAAGAATAAAAGACTTAATAAGCTGATTCTTTCAATTTTTTTTGTAAGTTGCGAAAGTCTCATTTTTTAACTAACATTTGTAGTTTAGGAATATTGATTAATTTTTCAAAAAAAATAATAATAAACGTCAGTGATTTAGTTCTAGATATAATTATTGAAAAATATATGAAAATGATTCTTAAAAATGTTTTATTAAACATTTTAGTGTTATAAATTTTCGCGATATTTCCTGATTTTTCGTTAAATATATGTATCAACTATTATTACCCTCCTTACTTCATAGAAGTAAATGGAACTATTTTTTACCAAAAATAAATCTTTTATGTATAAAACTACAGTTTTAAAACAAAAATACTCGTATTTCTAAGATAATAAAACTACATGTACAGCATTAACATTTATGAATTTAAATATTTAATACTTCGAATTCAAATACATTGCTTAATATTTAAAAGAAAATATTATATTTCATCATAAGAATTAAAATTATAATAGAACAACTAATAACATATAAAAATATAATATGAAATAGTTAGACAAGAAAAAAGCTATTATCCATATTTCATTGTTAAAAAATCAAGCAACTTAACCGTTGTCAGAGTAAAAAAAAAATGCAAAAATAAAAAACTCAGATACTTAAAAGATTAAAAACAGAATAATATTCGCAAGTATATTAACATGGAAGTCACCCTTCAGATAAACAAAAGACAAAAGAACATTGCACAAACAAAACACAACGTACTAATTTTCACAGCCTACTAACGTTCATCCGTTGTTCGTGTTCGTTGCTTGTGACGTAATTGTGACGTAAACGCATGTGAACATTACAGTACTTACGGTAAAATGCATAAATATGAATTTGTGTGATACTAAAATTTACATAAGTAGCTTAGTGTACATAGAGACCCTCTGTTAAGTACTATGAAGGAAAATTATATTTTAAGCTACCGCTGTCTGTTCATTTTGATGATAGCTTGTTTTATTTATTATATGGTTTATATCATACATATTTATTTACATTTAACTACTATGTATTTATCCTTTCTTCAGAATAAACATTTAATATTATTTGTATCTTACACTTTTCAAATAAATATACAATGACTTATGCTTAAAGTTGGACAAACTTCTCTTAAAAGTTGTAGTTTAAATACTTTTAATTAGTCAAATATTTTTTTATTAAAACTGCTAAAAGAGGAACACCTCACCCTGAAGATTTCAGAAAATCTCTAAAAGGGTTTATTGATATTCGAAGTCAGTGCAAAGATACAAGAAGAATTTCAGATAATGATTTGGAGGTTTTACTGCGTAACCTCCAGAGAAAACTTTCAAGGGAAATTTCAATTGTACAGAAATTGACAATTTTCGACGGAAAATTGCGAAATTTGAGTAAAAAAGACTGAAAATGCAGTTGCAATTTTGAACACCTATAACTTTGAATAAGAACATTGTAAGTAGCTCGTTTATTACTTATTTTACAGATAATTGAATGCACTTTATTGTGCTGGAGGTTAAATTCCTGAAAAAAAATCCTTGAACTATGTGAAGATCGCCAAAGTTGACCGTTTTTTGGCCAAAAACTTGGTTTTATTGTTGAGGGGCTGAAGGGTCAGAAAAAGGATAATTCTAATCTGAGTTCACTCTTTTAAAAAACGGTTTTTTTTTCTGAAAGAATTGTCCAATTTGATCGAAAAGTCGCCGAGTTATGTGCGAAAAGTCTCAAAATGTACTTTTTTTTTAAATACCCATAACATTGTTCCAAATCATCCTAGAAACTTCATTCCTTTAGCGCTGCACAGGAAATTTACCAAATTTTAATGCCATTATAGTGAATTGAGTCGGCAAATTTTTTCCAACTCCGTACACATCGTCAAAGTTGGACATTTTTTCGATTTAAAACATTTTTTTTTTTTCACAGGGGTGCTTTAAGGAAGCGAAAGGAGTAACGCTTAAGATCGCATACATGCCTTGAAAGAAAACACTTGAAACTTATTTCTTTCAAAAGTTCATTAAAATCGATTGAAACTACGCCGAGTAATGACGGTTTGAAAATGGGCAAAATTTCACGATTTTCGAGTGTCTCATTTTTTTCCGCCAGTGTAGTTTAAGGATATCTTAACGATTTTTTTTAACTTGTTTAAGGACTGATTGCGACTGGCACCCATAGAGATGCCTTTTTTTGGAGGTATCTGACACCGGAGGCTACCACGGCTTCAAATATTAATATTTTTACTTCAAAAAAATTTGTAATAATAATTTAAATACAATATAGTAAAAAACCTCAAATGTTTCGATTGATATTTAATACTTAAATTTTTATCTGATTGTTGCTGTTTTTAGACCTGTAAAGATGAGGTTTTACAAACAGTTCAATTAACTCTAATTCTTCTTGTAACTCATTTTTCAGAGTCTTATTGCTACTTTTCTTCCCAATAATTGCCAAAAATTCTCGATACATTTAAATTTACGGACTGTCCAGGTATTTTTAGTACTTTTCGGCAATTATAGAGAAGCTTTTTTTGTTACTATGGTTGTAAATTTTGGATCGTTATCTTAGTCAAATATAAAAAGGTCCAAAATTTATATCTACTTTGTTTTCGTAAAAAAAGAAAAACGCAAAATATACTTAAACAATTGCTTATCTTTTTTATTTTACTCAAGGAAAAAAGTGCCTTTTTATATGTCAAAAAATAGATAATTTAAGTTTATATTATAGTTGAATATTATTTATTAATTTTATTCCATTTGAAAAATAACCAAATAATTTTCTAATAATACTTAAAATAAATTCATTTTCAAGTATATAAGACTGATTTAAAAAATGACTATTAAAAAAAAATATATTTTTGTTAAATAAAATCCAAAATACGCAAAATACGCAAAAAAAAAAACAATAAACAACAAATAAACAAATAATGATCGCTGCTGAGAAGTCAATTAGAATTTGTATAAATATTTACAAATAGCTGTAAAATATATAGGAATAAAACGCAAACCAAATCATACATCTGATTATACAATTTGTCGAAATGAGTTCGATTTTATTTGAACGTTGGCAATCGTGTTATTTGCGAGCGGTTGGCAGAACTGTCTTTCGTTTGCCTGAGGTTTCATCAAACACACAGATTTGAACAAACAGTTTTCAGTTTGAACGTTAAATTACATCTGATGTACCATTGGTTTTACAACAAACGAACATCGGGTGCGTGTGGATACTGGATACGTATACGATACCATATACTATATAAATAATGATTATAATTTTAATGAATCAACAAAATCCCTCGATATGGACATGCTGTTAAATTGTGTTTTATAAATACTCTTTTATTTATTTTCTTGCTAATACACAGCAATACATACATATATATTTAATTCATGTTTATAACTCTTTTATTACTTTTATTCAAAAACTATCAAATCAAATCAAATAAAAAACTAACGTATTTATTATTTATTAAGTTGTAAAATAGATTAATAAAATTTTCGTTTTCCATTGATACTATATTTTATATAGTATATTTCTTATTAAATTGTAAGTAATATCCAAAATTTATCTATTTAATAATATATTTTGTTCAGAAATGTATTTTAAGCTATCTGCTCTCAGACATCTGTACTTTTATTTTTATATATGTTCAATATACAGGTGTCCCAAAAGGGTCAAGAATTAAACATTCGAAAATCGTCTATATAAAGAATTATAAGGAAGGATTGCGCATCTTAAACCTTACAAAATACAGCTTGTGCAAGAATTAAAACCAACAGACCATCTTCAACGATTAAATTTTGCGATTGAAAGGTTTCCAAACCTCGAAAATACCCCGACCCTTTTAGGACAGCTTGTAGTTTTTGTTTATTTTTGTTTTTTTTTTTTTTAATAATAAGTAACTCAATCGCAATTCGTTTAAACAAATCCCAAAAATTCCTTATTTATGGTCTTCAACTGCATTTTTAGCACTTTCTGTGAATTTGTGTGCCGCGTGCAAAATCAAACAAGATAAATTCGAGATCACTCTGGATTGGTTCCCAACTTTTTGTAGGCGTTAAGTCCAAGGGTTATTTTCCTCCAAAATATTTAATATATTTTTATCCATAGAAATTGCAATATTCAGTACAAACTTATAAGTCTCAGCAGACTGTACAATATCATCATTTTCAATCGGAAGTATCATTTATAACTTTCAACAATCAGTCTTAAACATTAAGTTTATCGACAATCATACTTATTCTGGTGTTAAAATCAGTTTAATAGCTAACATATTCTAAACATCAAGTTTTTTATGTGAAATTCGTGATCTTAGCAATTGAGACACTTGTTTACGTGTTGTTGCTTGTGCTTATTTTTTCTGAATAAACAATTATTTAAACATAAGTGCAAATATTATTTAATCAATGAGAAAAATATCAACATACGTAACATATTCTAAGTAAATAATTGCTCTTTGTAATATTTCAATTCTTTCAAATTATGATTTTTTCAAAATTGAATGAAAACGGTGAGAGCATCCTAAAATATCTTCTTATTTTTCCTTATATTTAACAATTATTCCTTAAATTGTGATAACTTATAAACATTTATATAAAAAAAGTGTAGGAATTTTTTTGTATAGAATTATATATCCTATAAATTTTATAAGAACTAAATAAAAATTTATCTGTATCTTTTCTTCACAAGTTTATTATTTAAAAATTAGATGTACATTTCAATCACAAGGTGATCATCATCAGTAATACA
>NEEE01002364.1:15946-32649 GCA_002278615.1 Pogonus chalceus
ATAGAGAATTTAAAGGCAAATGTAATACCAAAGACCGTTTTCTAATATCTGTCTTAGTTCTCGAGATATTTGCAAAAAACTGAAAATGCTCGAAATCAGTAAAAATCGAAAGGATTTCTTATATCTGCCTTAGTTTCCAAGTAAATCGCAAAAATCAGAAGTCATTATATCGTAAAACTATAGTAGAATATTTGAATTTATTTAAAAAAAATAATATTGTATAAAGATTTTTCTTAATTTTTCTATTTAATTCTTTATATATACATAAAAATATTCATTATAAATTTCAACATATTTGCATCTTTAGATCATATATTTAACAAAAATTTGAAGACCAAAATTCTAAAACATATTAGCAGAAAAACCTGTTATACAAAGTCAAAATAACTATTTTTTAAATAATAAAATGAATGTTTAAAAATAAAAACATTAAAACAAAAGAAAACATAGAAAAAGTGTTTTGTGATAGTAGAAAAATATGAAGCTTGAAACGAGTTTTATAGTTAGAAAATTGAAAGTTATAAAATTTCCAAGCAAAGAAAATATTTGAGACGAAAACCTTTCTGGTGTTTGGGAAATAATATCAAAATAGAAAGAAGCTATGTCTCTGTTATTACATTAAATCTCTTGTTGACTCATCCTTTGGAACCAAAATTCAATTTAAAGCCTACGTGATATTTAAAATTAAATCACCATTCAATATGAAGATTCTGTTTTAGTATTTTATCATGATTTATAATTCATTTTAAGTAGTTTTTAAATAATTTTAAAGATTGTGATATTATCAATTAATATTATAATTGCCAAAATATATAATTTCAAACAATAATCTTTATGATAAAAGGTTCAAAAACTGAATGAAGGATTAAAAGATCAAATAATACTTGTAAAACTTAATAAATATATTGAAAAATTAACATTGTTATAATTGTTTAACTTTACAATTAGTATAAAATATATTTTGATAAGCCTGTATATGTCATTTTCCAAAATTAAGAAGCCAAAAACATTTAAAGTACTTTTGCCACAGAGGAATCCATATAATTCTCGTAATTAAGTGTGGAAAGAAATTAAAAGAAAATATATGTTTATTTTGCATAATTAGGATTCTGTATTGAGAATAAAAGTTAGTTGTAATCCCGAGCGAAGCTCGATACTCCTGATATTATTAATAATTAGATAATATCTATATATGTTAAATATAGTTTTATATTTATAGAACTTCCAACAAATAAAACTTTTCTTTATACACTTAAAATATATTTCAAAAAAGGTGTAACATATTTTCTGCACAAACACTTTGTAAATTCAAAAGCTTTAACTTCTTAAACGTTTCTGCCGTTATAAATACAGTATAATACATACACATACATAAACACACACACACACATACATAGAATTATATTTAGTTTATATGCACATTATATAAGCCTGTATGTATAAACATGTAGTTTCTTTACACACATACATTTCCAGGTCATAAATGCTGAATCTGAGGCATTAAGCGTTTTAGCTTAGTGGAATCCTAAGTATGCTGCTTCTCAAATGGTTCAGCGACTCTCAAAATGTTGGAAATGTAGGATATTTTAAAGTACAATACACTTTTCTTAAAGTATTTGTTATAAACTGTTTTATTTTTATTTATATATTTTTTGCAAATAACGCTCGCAAACATTTAATAAATTTTAACGAATATTATTTATAAGATATTAAATTTTGAAATAATAATAAAATGAAAACAATAGATAAGAGATTTTATGAATTAATTCTAGGAAATTTCTAATTATAATCTATGTAAATTAGAATAATTTACATATTCTAGAATTACGAGAGATAAGATACCTATATATAACAATCTCATAATACTATTCAAGTATACACATAGCTAATGAACGCTATGATATGTAATATTATAATAATTGGAATGAAAAAAAAAATGTATGTATATAGATTCATTGTAAGGAAATATTCATTGATGTATTTACGCTTTGAAATATGATGTTGTTTATCAGTAACGTAAACTTAATGGAATTCTATCGTGGCCTTTTGTGCAGGTATACGTTCTAATTAGACTTATGTTCCTGTTCTGTATTTCGTAGCCAAGCATCGTTCCGGATGAGGAATTTCTGGTTTAACCGCATGCCAAACACACTAGCGCCTTCTGCTGAAACGGCGCCGTTACATTAATATAACTCAGTTAAACGCTCTCTTATGAGACACGCCGATCCGTACACAGCTATTGTAGCTCTGTTTGCGGATAAGTAATTGGCGCTTGTTAATAATAGTAGGCCGCTAATTTACGCTGCTCAATTGTCGAACTATTTTGGTATTTCCACGCCAACGATGTCTTACTAACTCACTTCAAATGTTTGAAAATTATTACAAGACCTACAATATTTGCATTTTCTTTTCTATTTTTGAATTTCATGAGAAAACTGATTAAAAATTAAATAAATTACATCTAAAAAGATAATATCGCACGCCAGAAATATAAAATACGGGAAATCAAATGTTGAAAATGACAAAATTTCTAAATAAAATATACTAATGGGTTATAAAAAAATAAATATAAAATATTTTGAATATATAGTCAACGCCACGAAACAGGGTAATTGTGTAATCATTATACGTTTACATGGTACCGACCCGCGATCTGAAACCTTTTATGTTGTGTTTCGATAAAACCGTTGGAGCTATATACACGAACGGTTTGAAAAGAAGTAACTAATGTAAAGAAAACCTGCATAAATAATTTTACGAATAAAGTTGCGACGTACTTCAAGTTATTGAGAAGTATGTTAACTAAATGTTAAGAAGATGAAAAAGGTAATAACGTATGTTGAAGTAAAGTATCTGATTATTTTTTTGTAATTACATTGATTCGTGGCGACGACAATATTTTCTTAAGCACAACTGTCGATAGCATGTGAAATTAATGTACATCTATCCCCTGATTTATGCGATACTTTTCTTTACATAAATTCGCTATAACACGGTTTTAAAATAATGGGTAAAAAACTGGCGAATCTACCAATCAAGATGAAAATTTCTTAATAATATTGTATTTCTTATTTCTACCAATAAAATAAATTAAATACATATTTATACTTTTATATATTTGAGATTTTACGAATAGACTGATATTTTTATGTTTTTTAAGATATTTTCGTGAAAATTTATTATTAAATTATGCATATTTTAGTTTGTTTTCTGAGGAATCTTTTTTATTAAATGGAAGATAGGTGTATTTAAAAAAATATATTTCAAAATTTTAACTTTACATTGATGATAAATATTTTTTACAATTAAAAGACAAATAATATTTCCTTTTTTCTTTTGACAAAAATTTATGAAAATGATAATGAAAATTCTATTATTTGAAATATATTAAGAAAGCTGTTACCAAAATCTATTTTAACCAGTAAGAAAATACAAAATTAAATTAAAATTTAAAATTTTTCTATATCTTAGTTTTAAATGTTTGAAAATTAAAAAGTGAGTTAAAAATGATAAGCCTAAGGAAATGTAATAATCTTTAAAGATGAAAAGCAATCAAAATAATGATTGATGTTTTATAAATTTAAATTTGAAATATGTATATTAATAATAAAATATAAATACGAGAGTTTAAAAGCATGTAATAAATAAAATAATATTAATATATATCTTTATGATATGTTTACATTTCGTTGAAAGTAACTGTTCGTAAATAATAAGAAATATATAAGAAAATCGTTATACGGAATAAATACAGCATCGCTTATTATTTTTCACTACATAAACTTCCTTCCAACACATCTTTTCACATGGTACAGAAAAAAACGTTATCCAACAGTACGAAGATAAACTCCAGAAATTCGTAAAGCACGCGCAAGTTTTGAAAAATATATGACACGAGATAAATCACAGTGTGTTCTATTTGCACGGCGATGTATCGAGGTTTATATGCCGTGACAAGGAGAAATGCAGCATCCAATAAAAAATTGCTTAAAAATATCAAGTGAGCCACCCGTTCCACTTCATGAATTTATAACTGTCACAATAATATGATGGAAATAAATCGTTATGCCGAACATTGCTGAGCTTTTCATACTTTAGGATTTAGTTGGCGGTGGAGAAAGGGTACAGGAAACAAATTCATTGGATTTACCTTGCGGCAGACAACTCGGATTAAGGTCATATTCTAGATATTGTTAGATATTGAGATTAGAATTTCTAAATTTATAGTCTAGGATTTATATACTTTAAATTTAATCAAATATTACCGTCTACTAAATTATTTCTAGTCTTTTGACATCATTTTAAAATTTCAAATAACTTTAACAAATGTGTTTTGATTTAAAAATTTAGGTCAACTCATATTTTAACAACGTCGACTTTATCACTAAAACACTCAAGTTATTTTTCAAACAAAATTTTTAAATAAATAAATTTTATTTTATATCTACAAGTATATTTTATTGCTGCTAAAAATATTTAAGGGAAGACCCCACTCTGACAGCTCTAAAAAACAACGGTATTTAAGAATTTTTTTTAACTTAAAAAAACATTCGAATCATTTGGGGTTTTTGCATGTATTTTAATTATTATTAAAAAAATTTTTGAAGTAAAAAATTTATATTTGGAGCCGTTGTTACTTTCGGCGTCAGGCATCTCCATAAGTGCCAATTTACGATCAGTCCTTAAACAAAGTAAAACAAAATCGTTTAGATTTCCTTAAACAATATTAGATTAGTTATCGTAAAACGTAGGATTTTTTTATAATCCAAAAAATTGAAAAATGCTATGACTTTGAATATCAATAAACCCTTTTAAAGTGTCATTTTAGAAATAATAAGAAAAAGATTTATGGAAAAAAAAATCTATGTTTTGAAACCTTTAGGGTGGGGTCACCTATTAACCTATAAACCTTTAAATAATATTTCATTTTGATTTCATAATAATTAAAATTACAATTTACCCTGTAAGCTTTGTTGACAATACTCTTCGGCATTGTATTCACCAATTAATTCCCTATTATTTCATATATAATAAGAAAAAATTAAAAGCAATCAATTAAAAACAAAAAAATGTAAGATAGTCGGTTTTTTGCAAGGTAGATTATTACAAAAAAAATTCCAAAATTGCACCTCTCCGAGCATCATCATATGCTTTAAATTTATTCTTAATTACCCAAAAGAGAATTTTTTTATTGTTTCATTTCTTATTTCTACTTTTTTGATTTGTTTCTTTTGTGAGAAGCCCGATAAAAAGAATTCCATAGACCCAGAATACTTCAATTCAGCCCTGGATACAAAAACGCAAATAGTTATTTGTGTATTAAGAGCGCAAAGTGGGACATTGTCGATTGAGAGATTNATTTCGTTTTTGTAAATGAATGCCCTATTTTATTTCTATACTCCTTAGCAGGGCATATTTTGTTTGGTTATGTAATATACTAACAGAGCAATTATATGTCAGATTGACTTGTGAAGGTAATAAATGTGTAGGTAACGACAGCGGTATTAATTTTTGACTAAACATTTCCATTAAGAATGTAAACAAGTAACATTTTATAAAAATTTGGACAGCGAGCGTTTTTTCTACGTTGTCGCTCTAGAGCGGCAAAGTGCCATTTTGCGCTCTAGAGCGGTAAAATACCATTTTGCGCTCACAAAAAAGGGCGCAAAACGCCTACTTTGTATAGCGATTGTAAAAAAAACGAAATTTATAGTTTACTCGTTATCAAATTGGACTTTAATTTTTATATACCGTAATTTAAAAACTAATGTTTAATTTTTTTATAAATTTAAAATTGAGACAAAACAGGATAAGTTTATTTATAATAAATTAAAGAATCTTTAGGTACCCAATATAATTTTTAAGTGAATAAAAAAGTGTAAGAATAAAAAGTTTTAAAAAAGAAAGAAAATTTGATGAAAAACGAGAAAATAATGAACGTACCATTTGTAAATGGAACTAATATAAATACAAAAATGTCTGAAAGTTTCTTGAAATATTTCCGTATGTTGTTCGCAAGTTATTTCTATTATGACGTGATATCTGCTTTTCTAAACGAACGAGTCAATGTTTTTGAAATTTAACAAACAACTGGTATGGCAATTGCCGCAGGAACAAAATTATTTTTATCAGGTTTCGTGAGAAGAACAAAAATATGAATAAAATTTTCTAACTTATGCTAACTTCAAAAGAAACTTCTGATTGCCTTAGGCGTAGAAAATTTCGTTAAATATAATTGCCTAAATAATTTTAGAAACTTTGTTTTGATTGTTTTCGAGAACAATTTGATGAAATTCTATTTTATATTTTTCACAGGGTTATTCATCATTTATATATTGAATACTCCCTTATAATGCTAATTACTTAATTATTTAGTTTCAATCAATTAAATTGTAAAATTTTACATGTTAATTTATTATTAAAATAATAGGATATAGTAAATTGTTTTTTTTTTTTATCGAATTGAAAACAGGTTTTTTAAGTACTTGCATAAAATGATTAAAAAGAACCACTTTAATTCAATGAATGTGTAAAAGTTTAACAATAAAAATAGTCAATTGACTTTTTATAGTGTTATATCCTGGGCTCTAGTAGTAACATCATTCAAGAGCTCTCTAGTATATGTGAGCGTGGAGCGTGATTTCAATGTGGATCACGCGCTATGCGTGGGACCCGAAATCACGAGTACCCCCCGCGGCGATTGATTTCCTTTTCCGGATGACCGAACGTCGTGTTTATGTTTCGCATGTCTTAAACGCGAGCGAAGACCCCTGGGTTTTCGAAGATTGTTGTTGCATCTTAGCGAAGGATTCGTAGATTGCTGGATTGCTGAAGGATAAAACAAGACCTAGACGAAGATGTGAAAACTGTTTGTGATTTATTGAGATGAAGTAGTTTAACCGAAGTTTCGGAAGTATTATAGAATAGGGATTAATTAATCTTGAAGCAAATAACTTTTACTAGACATTGTTTGCTCTTTTACTAATTTTTTTCTAAGGTGTTCTTTTATTTTAAGCACTTATTTCATTTATAACAAATCATTATTAAAAAGTTCTTATTAATTCATATTTCAATTATATCTTTCAGAATATTTTTGACCCTTAATAATTAACCTTACAATTGTATATAAAGAGCATTTTTTATAATTTTAGGGTCTAAATTGAAATGAAATTTATTTAAAAGTCGAATGATATAATAAAAGACTATGGTAAATAATAGGGAATTTAACGACAAATATAACATCAAACACTGTTTTTTAATATTTTTGTTAGTTCTTGAGAAATTTGAAAATAACTAAAAATGTTTAAAAGCAATAAAAATCGTACGATTAAAGTCTTTTTTTTTTTTTCTTAAATATGGACTAATTGAAAATATGTCTACTATATATAAAATGATAGGTAATTTAACAGCGAATGTAGTGCCGAATACTATTTCTTAACATCTGACTTAGTTTGCAAAAAATATGCAATTTTTTCTTAAAAATGGACTAATCTTAAGTATGTCTGTGCTATATATAAAACGATAAGGAATTTAATGGCGAATGCAGTGCAGAAGACTGTTTTTTATATCTACCTTAGTTATCCACAAATTTGCAAAAAACTGAAAATGCTCAAAATAAGTAAAAAACGCAAGTGTATAGTCTTTTTTTTTCTTAGAAATGGACTTTAAGTATGTCTGTATTATATATAAAATGAGTAAAATCAATAAAAATAGGATGCTTTGGTATATATTTTTTTATTATTGATAAATTTTGCGCTAATAATAATCTTACAAATTTAAAAATATTTACCTTAAATGTTTAGATGTTTCCTTTGTCTGTTTTAAATCAAAAGTTTTCTAAGTAAAATTTATAAAACTCAATGCTGGACATATGGACACTATTTACTTTAGAGATAATGTCAATACAGGCCACTAGAGGCTTTAGTGTCGAAGTGATATTTCAGGATTAGGCTGGACGGGCAACGTATGTATGTGATGCGTTTTTGTTTCGCTTCAATGCACGGACTTGTTGCTATATTTACAAAGCTTTTTTTTGTTATTTGTCTTTTGTATAAGTCTGATTGCTAACAGAGTTATGATATATTTTCGTTGTTTATTTGTATAGATATAAAAATATATTTAACTATTAAATTCAATTTTATATTTTTTAAATTGTTAACCAGATAAACAAAGTTGGTCATGATGACAAATAAACGTTAAAATGTAAAAAAAAAAAATAATAAAAGAATTATTACAATATCTTTGTGACAGAAACAATTAAAGATTATTAGAATGATGAAACCACGATTGACTTTATTCAGTGGAAAGTTTTAATTTAATAAAGTCATTAATCAAATTGTTGACATTTATTTCGATCATTCCGACAGGCTTTTTTAATTCTATCTATAATGAAAAAGCGAAAGGATTAGGTCCTACTCTGGAATCATCAATCATGTTTGATATACCCAACGTTGTTTCTGGTTATTTTTAATTATCCAAGGAATAAAGAGAATTGCTGATAACCACACTTTTTGTTTTTAATTTACTTCACACCTCTACTGTTGTATATTTATTTTAAAAATTCAATTATTTTCTTTTAACTTTTTTACGGTATATTTCATACAAAAAATAATAACACATTCAAAATATTTTATTTCTAAAAGAATTGACTATTAATTGAATTTATAGTAATAGAATTGGTATTAGTTCAAATATTATATTTTCTAAAACATTTGTATCCGAAAAGTTTTTCTTGAAAGTTTTTAAAGATCTTAGAATAATTTATATTTTTGAAAACTTTATATAAAAAAATTATACTATTTAAAGGAAAATATTACGATGACCGAGCTTTGCTCGAGCTTATAACGTAAAAAAATCTTATAGACAATTTAATTTTTTTTCTATACTGAATTACGAGAATAACATGGATTCTCTTTTGGTAAGTGTTTAAAAGTTTTCTGGTTTCTTTATTTTGGGAAACGACATATACAGATTATAAAAGATTGATAAAAAAAATAAAAAGAAAAAATTTTTATTCCGATAATATATTTTTTTTAATTAAGAAAAATTTCTATAATAAGGATGGGTTATCGACCAATTATATTCAGACAAAAGTAATTAAAATTTAGTTGTCAATAATTTATTAAAATTGTGACGTTTCGACCAATGGCGGGATAGCGAAAATATTTTTGATCTCCATTTTGTGTTTTTTAAATCTTTAATAGTTAAAAGTTTTTTTTAAATCTGACTAATCATGGTTATTTCAATGTTTATTTTATTATTTTAACTTTATTTATTGAAATTTTAACAATTGACTAATCTTTGTGATTTAATATTTTTATTTCGACAGACTTTGTCTGATGATGACTATCACCATTAGTCGAAACGTCATAGATTTAATAAATTATTGACAACTAAATTTTAATAACTTTTGTCTAAATATAATTGGTCGATAACTCATCCTAACTATAACTTAACAATTCAGACGTTAATTCATTATAAAATTTTCTATAGTTATTATAAATTTGTGAAAGATGAAACGAAAAAACGACATGAATCCTGCATATTTTTCATAGAATATAATTTTTTGACATTAATTTATAACACATGAAACTAAAATTAAATAATTTAATATATAAATTTAAAAAATATTCATTTCCTTGCATTCAAAGAATTTTTTCTTTGAATTTTTAATATATAATTCAATTATTTTAAGTTTAAATTATAATTGCTATATAACAAATTTTCATTCTATTTTTATTAAATTACTATAATATGTATTTACCTTAAAATTTTTTAAAAAATCGCTGTTATTAATGTATTTATTTAAAATAGAAGAAAGAAATAAATATATTATTTAATGTAACAAAATAACGTTCGCGTTTTCATTTACAAGAAACGATATTAATTATCTTTTGTATGTAAAATAAAACTAAGGATAAAATGTCATATAGAATTTCATAAGAAATATGTCTATTGTAATCAATATAAAATTGATAGCAGTAAATAAAATTCGTTTCGCACGTTAATACTTGACAAAGATAAATTTACAGGACAAAATTAATATTTGCTTATTCATTAGCGTTAATTGATGGTACACAGAGAGGTATTAAACACTATTTGTTCATTTGGATACAAGTAATGTTTATCAATAAACAATTCAGCAGTTGAAATAGCATGTATCACTAGGTAATTAATAAATAAAACTATACTATAAATTTTACATTTACCATAGCGCAGATGTACTCATACAACAATTATACTTTCATTAAAGGATTTTGTTGTTTATTTGTTCCTAACATGTCACTTAAATGTATTTTAGTATAATCAGATTTAAGTAAATTTAAAATTATTAAATGATTTATTTAATTTTTTCTTTTTAAATAAATTCTTATAGTGTAGATAGCAAAAATGAAACTTAATCATAAGCATATAAAATAATTTAAAATTACAATTAACCATTGTATTGATAAATTCAATATTTAAATTTATATATCAATTTTATCTGTAAACAATTCGTTATTAAAACATAAATAAATATATATTTCAAAATTATTTGTTCCGTTTTACAATTAGAAATGTAATAATTTTATTTTTAGGTAGATATTATTTTTAAATGTTTAATTATATTGAATAAATATACAATCAAATTTAATAATTTAGGTATTTAAAAAAAATTATTATANTTTTACAATTACGATAACAGATTTAATAATAAAAATAGTAATCACTCATTAAAGACGATTAGCAAATTTTTACAATACTCTGATGTTTGTAGTTACCATAAAATTTTCTCCGTGCAGGATTAATAAAAATATACGAATTTCTAGCAAAATTTTTGAGAAATTCTTAAAAAATAAACGGACAAAGCTAAACAATTATCAATATATAACCAAAATCAGCTAAAATTTCTAGTCTTTAAACTTACTTTTTAATTAAAAATATATAATTTTTATTTTGCGATACGATAATGAATAAAACTGGAAATGCAATAGAAAATAAGTTGCTTTAATGTCCAAAAATAACAAAAATGTCAGATATTTAAAAATAAAGGAAGAAGAAAAGAGGGTATATCATATGTATAAGAAAGAGAATTGGTAATGGCGGTCAAATGGAGAATATAAATCAAATTTTAATAGCAATATACAATTCCAATTATCTAACCAAATCCCAATTGTAAGCTTAGTAAGTGTTACAATTTCACACATAGATCTTCTAACTGTCACCCCTTCGGAATTTCGATTGCGGCATGTGCCCCAACTCACATACCACATACCATACGAACTGAAGATACGATTCGCGTTCCTTCCTTGCTTTTACTTGGTTCCATTCCCTCATACCAGATCCGCACCACCTCAAGGCATAGCCTACTACTATTAATACAATTCAATTATTCCATTCGTTCCATTATATCGTGTATTCGACTTCTTCGCGAAAACTTCCATTGTTGCTTTGTTTGCGGATAAGTAATTGGCAGTTGTTAATGACAACAATGCCTAGTTAAAGGTCTCACTCTCACTTCTATATATTGTCGTTGCACATATACCTGTAGCTTTCTTGGATCATTCAATTCATTGATATTATATTTTACAAATGTTTTTAATACATCATGAAAAACACATTAAATATAAATTTAGGTTAACTGACAACCGTAATACTCCTTTCAGATAAAAAAATCCTAGCGACGACGGATACAATGACAAGGGTAAATAAAATTTTCGTGACATAAATATCCTTCTAGCATCTAAGAGATGGGTTTAAAAAAAAATCATCATTTATAATTTTATAATATACACATAACTAAATAATATTTATTTAAAATCAATAAAATTGAAAATCATTACTGTAAATTTCTTTTCTTATAAAAACTAAAAGTTCAAAGCTTCAAATCATTCAGTTCCAATAAAAATTATAGAAAAGCATATATGTAAAGACCACATCACAAAACAATGATATTGCGCAATCTTCGTATATTTACATAGTACTTGTCCCACGATTTGAAATGTTTTAAAGTTTACGAAAAACCATTGTTGCCATATACTCGAATTCTTTTTAAATAAGTAATTTATGAAAAGAAAGTATATATATATATATATATATATATATATATATATATATATATATATATATATATATATANACTTATCAGTTAAAAGTCGAAAGAATAAAAACAATCGCTCATTATTATGCAATACATTTGCTTCATTGCGTGACAAATATATTCCATATCTTGTAAAAACTACTGCAAATTTTTTAAGATATTGTAAAAGTGCATTAAGTTTATGTCTTTAAAACGGTAATGGAGGTTCTATAAATTTATAAAATATATTTTATTATCTTAAATTTTTATGGAATTCAGTATTTTATATATTAAAAGCAAAAGAAAATTTATATTCAATTTTAAAGGTGTATATAATTATCAATAAAATGATAAAAACAATTCTAGATGGTTACCTGAACTGTTGCATCTATAGATTAAAACGTTTAACATAAATTCCTTGCGGCAAATATACACAGTACAGGTGAAATCAATTGGGGTTAGAATTGTATTTACACGTAAGTAGAGTTCTATGTAATAGAAAGTGCTACTACAATAGGTAATTTTGCTTTGTCTTTTCTTTTTTCATTGTATAATTGAATAATTTGTGTAACGCTATAAAATATATTTCAAATGTTGAACTTTGGCACCGATATACATATATTGTTTGTTGATAATCGCAGTATGAGAATAATAAACAGGACGGAATCATTTCACTTTCTATTGTTTTATTTTCACTTTATCTTCACAATTAAACTTATTTGTATTTATAGCATTAATCTTCCAGTTATTTAGTCCCTAAATGCTTTTTAATTATTGCATATCTTTCAGTCAAATTTATTGTATAAAAAGTAAAACAGAAAAACTAATCAATTTAAAAAAGAGATTTCAAGTTCAAAAACTAAGACACGAAATAATTTTCTCTAATACTATTGCGGAATCCATACTATTCTTGATTACATTCTGCGCAAATGTGCAGTATTATTATGCACTAATGTTTAATAAGGTAATATGAAGTTTATATTATTATAGAAAGTATAGTTTGCAACATATTTGGAATGGCTATATTACTCTCGTGAAATCGTAACACTGAATTCTAATATTATCACAGAATAAACTAATATGTATTAAAATAGTATTTACAAATTGATTGTTTGAGTAAAAAGTAAGATTATATAACATATATTTATGCCTATTTAATTTATTTAAGAGAATAAATAATAGAACTTATTTTATAAAACGAAAATTATAATTTTTATTTTTTAGATAACATGTACCCTTAAAATTAAATTTATAAACGATTTTTCTGTTTTTTTGGAAATAAAATCAGGCATAAACAAAATATAAACGATGCGTATAATCGTTTGTAGCACTAAAAAGAAAAAAGTGTAAATATTTTTTGAAAGGAAGCAGAAAAAATGTAAAATGAAGTTAATACGTATGGTAAATATACACACGCTTTAACATAAGATGTAAAAGAAAAGATGTGATGATTTGGGTTATGCGGTAGCAACAGAAGTAATAGCTTCCTTCTCATAACGTCACAACGACCATTACGCCAAACTTCCATCATCGTCAGTCGCAATTTTTTATTGTCAGCAACCGCGCAGAACTTTAAATTATTTTTGTCAAGTTAGACGCCGTCACGAACATGTGTTAACTGAAATAAATTTTATTTCATTAGTGTCGTTACACGGTGCCCATATTCATATTTCACGGCAAATTAAGCTAAATGGAAGGTGTGTGTCGAGACGAAATTTAATGCGCTTCGTCGCTGAAGGATCTCAGTTGAGAGTGATGCTTACTTACAGTCCCAGCGCCTTCACAACCAACGCTAACTATATAGGTATATATCGCAATGGACGTTAACATACAGAGTTACGTGTTTACTTAGAATCATGGAGATTGTTTTATTTGTTGTGAAGTTGTAACATCTACTGCATTATTGTCCTCATTTCATGTTACTGTATCATTTCGCATAAATGATAATAATGCAATTTCGTAATATGAATTTGTACTTGTACACTATAATATTACAGACTTGTATTGTAAGTTTCTGACATTAAAACAATATTATAACAATAATAATTTGAATTTAGAATCTGCTTAATATATAGCTAAAATATAAATTTTATGTTTTTACATGTTTAAAAGAGTTTTCAACAATGTCAAATTCTATGTAAATAATAGTAAATTACAACTAATGATTTAATTTATTGAATAAATAAGATAATATCTTGAATTTTAACCGACTAAACTGTTTTTATTTATTTCGTTTCTTTATTCTGATCATGGTCACGAAATATAGTTCTGAAATACATATTAGCTTGCACCTTTAATTTATACGTTTTATTTAAGAGCTTTCATGTTATCCTATAATTGTTTTTTTTTAACAAACAGTTAAATTTTTTTTATAAAATTACTTCCTTAACAAAATTTGTAATTTTTGTCAAAATTATGCATAAAAATTGGTTTTTTTGAAGAAAATTTTAACTATGTGTTTAAAATTATGGTCGATAACATATTTCTTAATAATTGTAAAATAACTGCTAAATTTCGAGTTAATATATCAAATTTTTGTTAATTTTCAACAAATAATACTCGATTTATCACAAAAAAAATATGTATTTTTCAAAACGATCAAAAAGCAAAAATTCTTCATCTCTCGTTTTGCAGCTAAAAACTTTTTTTGCACATAAAAGAATATATTTCTTTTGAAAGTGACTAACTGCCCTAAAATTATTACCTACTCTTAATTAAGCCTATTTTATTTATGAAAAAAAATAGAATAAAAAAAGCAACGCTAAATGAAGTAATTACGGTTTTCTAATAATGGGCATCTCAGTTTCAAGTAATTTTTAAGTATAAAAGTAAAATCTGCATATTTCCTTCAAAAAGTAAAAAAAAATAAATGGTACGTAAAGCCAATTTAATTTATTTACTCAAATAACTTCAGTAATTATAACAAAATTAGATATTTTCCCGGAAAATAGTAGCATTCCCTTCTTGGATATACAGATCATAAGAAATTCCAATAACATTGAATTTAACCCACGCATACCAATAACTACATTCACAATTCCTCATATTAGCAGTTTTTCATTCTTTGATCCATAGACTTTTGACCATACTATTATCAGCAAAAAAATTTGAAATTGAATTAAATCATATCAGTAAAAATGTTTATGATAAGTCATAAATAACAAGAATATTAAATTAAAAAAAAAAACTTATCAAAAATCTCTTAGGCTAGTTACTATTTTGAAAAATTCCTTCACAAATGAAACTTTTTATAAAACTTTGTCAAAAATTTAAACAACAAATTCCAGAACCTATTCAAAAAAGCCAATATTGAATTAGTATTTAGTAATAAAACTAATACCAAATCCATCTTAAGTAAAAACTTAAATGAAATTAGCGATCTAGATAAATCGGGTAATTATTCTATTGAGTGTACTTATTGCGATAAATTATACATTGGGCAGACTAAACGCAAAATTATAACTATATTTAAAGAAAGTTAAGAACAAATACATATTCAAATCACCTCTCTCTTCATAACCATGAAGAAGGACATAATTCCAGTATCAGAGACATATCTAATACATTCAAATTAAACATATATAAAGCCATAGAGAAAAAAAAAACAAACAGAAATTATTAAATAATGATTTATCAATGCTAGAAAATCCCTTATTTCAATTTATATAACTTTTATAATATGTCTACACCCCCACCCTTTCCATTATTTATCAATCCAGTTAGTATATAAGTCCGTTTTCAATTTTATATGTTCATTGTACTCTGATGATGGTTGCACGGCAACCGAAATGTACATAAGTTTTTAAAATAAACATTTTTTTAAGAAAAGAACAAATCTGTATTTTTATTTAATTAAATATGCTGTTGAATTATACCAAAAAATTTTATAAATCATAATTGTATAATATAGTGGCCAAAATAATTAAAACCTAAATAACATCTAGATAGTTATGATGATGGTATAAATATAATGCTTATGCGCTTAACAAAAGATTTAATAACGAATAATACGTATATATAAACGAATAGCTTTTTGAATTATTAGAGAAATATTCAACTGGCTATAAATAAGACCTTAATTCAACATGGTGTGGATACAGGATCGTTAACAAACACATACATATACAGGGATACGACCACGTTCACACCGAGCCCTTCTGTTATCTACCCCAAGCTCTATGCTCATTAATTTACTCTTAAATATATTAATCTTTCAAATCTCTTAAATTAAATTTTGTACTCTGACAAAACATTGGGTTAATGTTGTAAATATATACAAAATTTTGTTTTTCACTTAATTTATGGTTGGTAAATATGATTTGTGTTACGGCTATTTATGATTCAAACAAAATTATTATTTTGTTTTTAACGTTAAAGTTTTTTGTCATTCTTTTTAAAATTTTAATTAAAATGTATTCATATACTGACATCGTATGATAAATTTATATAAACGGGTGCTATATATTTTTTTTATTATTTTTACGTAGGAAATATTTTCTAATTATATGATTGATTTGTATATATAGAAATCCATTGGGCGTACTTTATTAATACCGTTTCAATGCACTTAATTTTTAAATTATAATTATATAAAAAAGAAAAAAGATCATAAATCTATTAATTAATTTCTAAATTATTATTAAAA
>NEEE01002364.1:81495-95224 GCA_002278615.1 Pogonus chalceus
ATCTTAATTTTAGTTGTGAATTATGGATTTTTTTTTTTTTTGTAGCTAAGTAATGATTTCTGTAAATAGATTCTTAAATCGTTTTTTCACATATAAACTGTCACTTTATTCGCTAGACAAATTTTGGTTTGAATTTCCTTTTTTAAATGACACATGTCAAAAAGATAAATTCTATAATTATTTATTATTTATTGTATATGATTTATTTTCAAAATCACTCCCTATTGATATACATACATATTATATTCAGATAATTCAAAAGAAATAGTAGACACTGTCCAAATTGATGAAACTGATGATTTAATTTTTATCAAATTTGCACTGTTAACAATTACCTTATATTTGAATTTATTACATATTTTGGTAAATCTATCGTTTCTGGACACCTTTTTGTGATTGACAGGTGTGGAGTGGCACTCAAACGGTGGATATTTTATTATATTTTTCTGATAAATATATACATAACCTCCCCTCACCTAATTTCTAGTCCTATTTAACAGAAAAATACAATAAAATATCCACCGTCTGAGTGCCACACATTCTCATCAACCTTACTCATATCTAACATCCTCCTTACCTAACATCATGCAAACCTAACCTTTCGCCTTACCAAAATACTGTTTGAGAGCCACTAGTTTTTACGCTTAAAGCACTCTAATAGCAATTTTTTTGTGAAGGGTGTCCAGCAATGATAGCCATAACCATAACGCATGGTACAACAACTGCTAGTAGTTGTTGTACCATGACCATAACGGTTACTGATTATCAATTTAGATCGTTCTTTTAATTTTAAAACCCTGAATTTCCGACAGTTACTTAAATGTCAGATATACTTGCTCACTTAATTTTAAAATGCGTTTATAAGACCGAAATCTCCAATTAAACTAGTTTAGTTCATAACCAAAATCTAATCATAGATTATTTTAAGTTATAATAAAAAAGTTCACTTGAACTATTTTTGTTGTTTACTAAATTTTAATCAAAGATAAATAGTTTTATAAGCCCGGGAAATATTTAAGAAATGAAATAAACATGTTGGAAGTAAATAAACAGGAAATAAATTTTATTCCAAAAAGCACAAAAGTAAGTAAAGGCTCTACATATAGTAGACGTAGAGTAAAGTATGTATAAGAATTTCAAGCTAGTAAGATAGCTGTTGGTTTATAATAAATTACATAGCATCCAACAACATAGCACACAGCACACAATCAGTGAAACATGCAAATGAAATGTACCATTCCACTCGGTAAAACTTGGTCAGAATTAAAATTTTAATACCTGGTATTCAGCGCCAACCGCTATTAGTAATTTACGTTGAACCTGCACTAAGTTACGTTTACGTTACGCCGTCTTGATTTTCTTGAGCGCAGTTTTATTCAAATTGGCTACGTTAATTAACTACGGTTTAGAAAACGTGCCGTGTCAAACATAAACTTTATTTAAATTATTTAACACTTGACAGATCTGATAATTACGTTAATTTTCCGTTTCATTTTATTCAAATCATTGTGGGTTTTTTTAATTTTATTAAATTTATATACGTATACTTTTTTTCATGTAGCTTTTTGATTTATTTTTTCTTACAAATAAAACAATTTTAGACTTTTTATTTATTTATTTTTCATTTATTCTTCTTTATTTTTAGATATGAATATAGATTCAGTGTAATTATACTCTTATGAGAAGTTACAGAATCTTAAGAATTTCAAAAAAACAATTTTTTTTTTACTAAATAAATTGTTTATAATTTTAAAAATGTTTTTAACGTTCAAAATTCAAAGTATTTTCGAACTTATGGTAATTAGAATGAATATTTGGTCTTAAGACGCTGACAATGTACTGTTTTTTCTTTTGAGTTTTTCTCAAAACTTTTTTCAAATTGGTGTACAAGATATCTCAAGATCTACTAAATCGATTTTGCTATTTATATGTGTAAAATAAAAATTATTTTATATATTTAATAGCTGCGTCAGAATTTTTATTTTTTATTTTAATAGCTGTTGTTAATAGCGTCAAGGAGAAAATCAAAATAAATTCAAGTATTAAAAAAAAAACTTTATATTTAATGAGATAATAAAGTGAACCGTGCTAAATTAATTCTGGAAAATGAAACAAAATAATATTTTTTTATTTTACTCGCGTATAAAAATTTTAATCTCTAGTACACTTAATATAAATCAAGTAAACATGGTAAAGAAAAAAGAATGCTGCTGACAGATGTCAAGAGAAAAAGGACAATATCTCGACTATAGCCAGACCCTGGAAGACATTTTGAGGATAAGACATACTGACTTATATTATTATATATGAAAGAAAACACTTTTCACGTATTTTGTAAAAAATATAGTTATTATTATTATTTTTTAAGGCTTAGGCTAAAATAATAATAAAATTAATTAAAATTAATTTTTTATACTATGAACATAATATAGGAATAAACAATATCTAATTTAAGGTTCTATTTTATAATTACGATAACTTAATTTGTTTTCTAAAAGTGATTTTTTAAATTGATTGATAGTAATTTAATTAAAAATAATTTCATTTTGTTCAACTTTAATATATTTTTTTTTTTTAACTTTCTCTACTTTATTTTTTCATTAACTAACTAATTATAAAGATATGGTTAAATATTATTTTTATATTTATAGATTTTCATAAATTATGATTATTTTATTTAAATGATAGCAGATTTATTTATCTAAGAGCGATGGTTTCCTATTTAGTTCTTATTTAGCTAATATATAACTTACCAGAAACTTTAACATCTTTTTTGAGTTGCGCTATTATTTTTTATCTTTCAATTTTTTCGACCACTTTAGCAAAGAGATTATTTGAAATAATATTTTGTGACAAATTGATTTCTTGCATTATATTTGTCAGTAATTATCAGCTTCTTAGTTATGTAATAGTACTACACCAGTGTTTGCGTCGCAAATATGTATTTTCACAAAGACATTATTTTAAACCGTTAGACATGAATTAGTAAATTTTATTACATGTAATCTGTCGGTTAATGCCAATTTGGGCTCATGATATTTGGATCGGGGAATTTCTTGTTTTTATTGCAGTACCTGCTGAGCTAATTATTTGGCTTAAAAGACCTCTGTATTTAAGTAGGAAATTTCCCAAAATTGGTTGCATATTAAAGTTTCTGGAATATTAATCCAGAGACACTTACTTAGTCCGGGAACATTTCTTAAAGACATTCCCATTTTTGAATATTATGTGTTGATTGGCTCCCTTCTCTTGTCAAGGGTGGTTATCTTCGAAATAGTTTAAGTATAAAAATCTAGTTTTAAGATAGTTATACAGAGTTATTGTTACAATCAGATAGATACAATTAGTTGCAGAAGTAGATGACAAAGTATAGTTATAGCTGTATATAAGAATAATTATCGATTGTCGTTTCGTAACTTGTAAATAATTCACTTATAGATTTCTTTTCGGAATATTAATAAATTGTTAATATTATATTGTTAGCAGTGTGTACATTTAAATTGTAAATAAGTTAATCGATGATGTATATATGAATTGTAAATAAATGTGTTTAAACAAAGTGGTTAATCTGATCCATTTCTTGTCGTTTTTCGTTAATTGAACTAGCATTTCGTTTGTAAGTATTTCGTGTCACTGCAAGGACTTGACCAAGCAACGCGAAACTTATCCAACCAGCGTTTTATAAATATGCTACAAGTAGCCTACATTAACTTAGATCAAATCAGTAAATTATTTTTTTGAGGTTTTACTTAATAATTGTATAAATAGACTCCAAAATACTGCGAGGAGAGACCAATTAACTAATTATCAGATTCGGTACTTGCAGACATACTAAGTAATAGTCAGTCAAGATGAAGGAGTTACTACATCTTATTATTTAAGGGGGGACTCCACCCTGGCAGCTCTAAAAATAGCAATATTCAGGAATTTCTTTAAGTATTAAATAACACTCGAATCATTTGGGGTTTTGTACATACAACCATCAAAGTATTGTAAAAATTCGCTAATCTTCGATATATCGATAAATCCTACAATCAATTATGGCAATTATCACCATCGGATATTATTTTTAGATGTTAAAATTTATTATGCAGGTGGTGAGTTTTATAATTACGATAATAGATTTAATAATAAAAATAGTAATAACTCATTAAAGACAACGAGCTAATTTTTACAATACTACAATGATTGTATTTACCATATAATTTTATCCGTGTAAAATATTGGTACACGAATTTTAATTATTATTACAAAAAAAAAAATTAAGTAAAATTATTATTATTTGGAGCCGTAATAGCCTTCGGCGTCAGACACCTCCGAAAAAAGGCACCTCCATGGGTGCCAGTCGCGATTAGTATTGTGCGGCCTCCACAATTCTTCTCGTGTCTTTTCAATGACTTTTAGAGGGTCATTCTAGATTAGATAGTATAAGGAATAGATTTATGCCGAAAAATCGATTTTTAAGTGTTAGTTTGTAACTTAGTCATAAAGTAAAAGAAGGTATTAACAATGAATTTTCTAGGAAATAAGACCCTAACATATAAATTTCTTGGCTCAAAAAAATCTCTAATCGATTATTTTCATAAAACTCATTAGAGCCGTTTTCAAGAAAACGAATACATATACATATTTTTATAAATTTCGCTATAACCAATAAAAAGAAGAAAAAATAATCAATGTGAATTGCTTGGCAATTGTAGGTTACGACAAGTTATGTATCTTAACGTTTCTTATTCGTTCTTAACAAGATGAAGTGAACCGAGGTACGCGGGTGTCTCGTCTGTCACGTATTATTCCCATTCATCGTGTTGGCAACGGCGCTGTCGTCCTTTATACGAAATTGCGATATGTTATTGTCGACTTATAGTCAACTTTGTAATAGCAGAAAATGTTCTGCTAGCTGGATGATATAGTTTTTCTTCACAGATTTTTTTTCTAGTTTTTGTTATTAAGTTTTGTGCGGTGAAATTTGTTCTTGAAATGCTACGCGAAGTATGATGGAGTAGAAATTTACTACCACAAAGGATACAAGTCACGTCTTTTCTTTAAAAAATTTATTTCATATACGCGCTTTTATTGCTGCTTTCATAAACTACTAAGATTCTTTGTTCTTTCAGAGAATCACGAAAAATTACTGGTGAAAAAATTTCATGCAGTAAAACTGAATATCTTTAAATATTCAAATAGATTATTTTAAAAATAAAGCAACAGTTAAAATGTTTTTTTTAGTTTAAATATCGGCTAAAAACATATATATTTCTTGTAGAATTACTTAAATATTTTGAGTTGTGTTATAACGTTTAAGTATTCATAAGTTGTATATAATATTTATTTACATACCAAGTGCAGGAACGACTCGTTCACGGATGAACGATTCCGGGAGCCAAGTTCACGCAAGAAATATGTACAATATTTTTTGTACGAAAAGTTTAAAACTAATAATTAATTATTTATATTATTTTTAATGATTATGTTTGACGTTTAATAGGTTACTGCTGTCAAATCAGACAGAATATGTTGCCAATTGTGTTAATGAAATGCACTAAATTCATACTTAAAAATTAAATTTCATTCAATAATTTACCACTTTTTATAATTAATATTAGAAAAAGTAAAGTTTGAAAAACTATACTTTTTTATTATAAATAGTTTTTTATAGATACCTTAAAAATAAAAGTGCTTTTTGCAAAATTTCCCATACGCTAATCTGGTTATAATGCGAAAAATAGAAGTTTGGGATGTTGCTTAGGTAACGCAAATCAACATTTTTCAATGCATGAGTACAAAAAAAGAATTTACATCCATATAATAATAATATATTTATAAATGATATACTTAAAGTCTTAATACATTGATCTGTTATATATACTACCGGTAGGTAATAAAAATTTAACCTATATATTTTGCGGCCCATATAAAGCATCATTATTAAATATCACCAGGTAGTTACATTTGTTTTATTTATTTTGATGCAGACATGTAGAAAATTTCAACCATTTTATTTTAGCGCCAGCAGGTAATTAAAAATAATTTGTTAATTTTGAGTGTTGTCGGCAGGTAAAAGAATTTGATCTATTTATTTTAGCGCCAGCTGGTAGTTAAGTTTGTTTTTTTACCTACCGGTAAAGAATTTGACCTTTTTATTTACGCCAACAGGTAGGGAAGTTTGTTTATTTTTTCTTTCCTATCGATAAAGAATTTGACCTTTTTATTTTAGCGCCAGCAGGTAGTCTAGTTTGTTTCTTTTACCTGCCAATAAACAATTTAACCTTTTTATTTTTGCACCAGCAGGTAGTCTAGATTGCTTATTTATTTTCTCTACCTGTCGATAAAGAATTTGACCTTATATGTACAAAACTTTTTTATTTTGATTGTTGTCGGCAGATAAAAAAAAATAACTTTTCGCCCCAGAAAGTAGTGCGGTTTGTTTATTTATTTCTTTTACTTGTGGATAAAGAATTTGACCTTTTTATTTTAGCACTAAAAGGTAACGAAAAGTGTTTTATTAATTTTGGTTCCTGACATTTTTATTTGAGCGTCAGCAGAAAACAAGAAGGCAATAGTAATACATAATATATATTCTTAAAACACTAATAAGCGTATTTATATTTAAAATTATCTATTTTGTAAAATATTGATAAATTGTAAATTAGCTATTTGTGTATTAAAAGCGCAAAGTGGGACATTGTCGATTGAGAAGTTGTTGCCGCGCGACTTAGGAGCGCGGCATTCTCTCAAAATTGACAATATCCATTTGCGCTCGAAACACACACAAGATTTTTTCTACAGTCACCACAATGGAGTCATCCACTATAATAAAAAATAATAAATTTTACATAGCAGGACATTTTGTTAGGTTATGTAATGTACCGACTGAGCAATCATATGTCAGATTGACTTGTGAAGGTAATAAACGTGTAGGTAACGTTAGCGAGCGTTTTTTCTACTTTGTCGCTCTAGAGCAAATACCTACTTTGTATAGCGACTGTAGAAAAAAGTATTTTATTTCTTATACGTCAAGCAGTTATTAAAATATATCTTACCGGCATAATTAAAATGTTAAATAATAATAAATAAATAATTATTCTTAATTATATTTGAATTTGAATAAGTTGTTCAAGAAATACATGGTAGAATAAAATCCGTTGTGTTTGTTTTAACTAATAGGTTTAAGTTTTCTTTGCAAGCTAGAAACTTTAACAATATTCGCAAAACTTTAACTAATTTGAATAAAACTTAAAACGATACAACTTACTCAAGTAAAATTAATAACAGTTATATAAGGCGAATATATTACTAATCATATAATTAGATATGTCATACACACACATATGTGAATATACTAATGTTTATAATTTATTACGGAAAGAATCAATGTATTTATTTTAATATTATATCAAACAACACATAAAAGCATATACTAAAAATTTGAATATTTAATAAAAACAGGTTTGATTACAAATTTAATTCAATGTTTCCCTTGTAACTAATATAACGGGTTGGTATTTGAAACGATTATCATAAATATAAAATTATACTGTCACAAATGAGGCAACCATTTTGTTATTATCCTATAAAGGTTTCGTTATTCTAAAAGTTCAACACAAAATTGTAAAAATACTTCCATGCAACGTTTTGATTTTATTTTAAAACTGTTTTTTTTTTTTTTATATTTCCTACAAATTTAAATGTAAAATTTTACGTGACGATGAACGTACATAATTAGATGCAAGACCTTCCTAGCACGAATCCTGTTTGTTGAAAATATGTTAATTTTTAGGAAAATTGTTTTTCAGACTAAAAATATTTTATAATGAACGCTTGATGAAAAATTCTTTTTGTGCTTTTAATATAAAGAGAAAAAATTTCTACGGGAAAATCATTTTAAATAAATAATAAATATAAAGTTTTAAACTTTATAAATGCAGTTTTAACTTCAATTAATTTTATGAAAAAATTGAGATTTGGAACCAGGTCTTTGTGTAATATTCAATTATATACATATACAAATATAAAAATTTTAATTAAACTTTTATTATGACTACTGCATTGAAACGATAAAATAAAAATACGAAAATCAGGGAGGCGTTCAGTTTAGTTTCATTTTTTGCCACCTCATTTCTCTATTGATTCCCATATTATCACTATTCTTCTTCAAGTAATCTCCTTCGCTGTTCTCCAATCATCGGCCATTCTCTTTACCTACTTCTACATCTATCTCGAAATCATTCCCTTTCCTTTTTACCTATGGGAGCAATTCCTACCTTATCGATGCTGTCAAAAACAATGAGTTCCCTAAAAGATAAGAAATGCTAGCTGTTATCAAGATCCTTGATTATTTTTCATTACTATCGTTTTCACTGGTTTCCTATGTTCTTTGTCATCTACAGAGACCATATAAACGCAGTCATTAAATATGATGAGCTGGAAAATATTTTCCATGGATTCTTCATTTTTATTCTACATATAGATTTAAAAAAAAATGTCTGCTTTCTTAAGAGTGACTCTATATGTTTAATTTCTATGTTCATATGTACATATTTTACTCAAAAATAAAATATTTACTTTATTATTTTAAAATAGAATTCAATTTTAAAATGTATTATTATTTCGATATCATTTAATTAAATATTAATAGATATATGATATTTCTTTTCTATCTTTCAAATGTTTTTTATTTTATATTTAAACAATATAGTAAAAATTTCCAAATATTAAATATTTTGTGTTCGCAAAACTTTTTACTTTCTTTACAAGTTTATTTAAGATCTATTCCTAATATATTAATGTGATTAACTACTAAAATTTACAAATCAATTTTCTAAATATAGCTATTAAATATTCAATTTTTAATAATTTTTCATAGAAATTATATGAATTATGTAAATTGATATGAGAAACTAAATGAAAATTTAAAAATTTTATGTATTTTCAAATAGTAATTTTTTACCAAAAAAATTTAAATTCTTAGTTTACAAATATTTTTAAAACTGTTACTTTTCATACAGTATTATAGATATATTTGAATATCTCGCACCAAATTAAAACAGATAAATTAATGAAATTTCAGATTTAAAATATTTTTTTTAAATATTTTTTATATGGTATTCCCTATAGTCACCAGTAAAGTATTATTTCTGGTTGCTAGATTTCTACTAAAATTTGATATAACATTGCCCTTATATTATCAATCAAACGTACATACTTGAAAAAATCATACAACAATCAGTAAAGACAATAATTAGAAAAAACTATTGAAATATTCAGCTTATGGAGAAGAAGTTGTATTTAGGCAACCAGCATATGCTCTGTCTCTTTCTCTCTTATTAATAACATAAAATATAGAAAATACATATGATATTCAATATAAATTGTAACGCATAGAAAAGGTCCGAGCAGGTAAAATAAACGCAACGACATTGACCTTCAATGTTTCAATATTAATGAATAAAAATAAACCAATGAATTTTATTTGAAATAAATTAAAAACTATCAAAATTATAAATTCATTTCATCCCTTATTGTTTCTATTCCTATAATAAATTATAAAGTGGCAGAATCGTTGAGTTTTTCTACGATTATTGAAACTTAGTCAAGATATTTTTAATCGCATCATCTAGTAATTTAATTTTGTTTAATAAGATATAATTTGTCGTTTAAAAACTAGTGTTTAACCTACATATATTCATATATCTGCATCATATAAGCTAGAACTGCGCTTGCGGTCAAGGGTCCGCATGGTTTGGAAATATTTTGATTTATAAATGATCTATCATAATAATAATTTACTTTAAAAAGAAATAAAACCGAAGAAAATATAATAAATTTGTCTTTGTGTAATACTATTAAGCTTAATTCAAACAATAAGTTTGTAATTGTCATGGAAAATGAAGTATAAGTACCTGTGGCGTACTTTCCACATCAAATAAGCTAAAACAAATAAACGAAAGCACAAAATGACAAATCGCCGTGCAAGATCATTCATCTAAAAGTTATCTTCTGCTTACTTGTATTTTCCAAAACGCTTGCACGGGCCTTGAGAATTGTCGCTGCTGTCAACAGTGATATACAATAATGGTTCTTTTATTTCTCACTGTGTTTGTTGTGTAGGTCTCCGAGCCGCAGTTACATTATGACACGCCTGCTAGATTCGTCGGCTAATGTGTATTCCGTTTTGTTTTTGCAAACGTTATTTTTCTAGTGACCATTGCAAAGGTAAAGTCATATATTTCTCATAATGGCATTTAGAAGATTTTGTGGAAGATTTGAAACTGTGATTATTAAAATTTATTACAGGATACCCGCAATACCACCAATAGCTATTTGATGCTTTTTTTTTTTCAAATTATTTGTTTCTTACGGCGACAACTTGTACATAAATTTTTAAATTAGTCTTGTTCGATTATTTTTATATTTGAAGTAAAAGAATCTTGAGAACATACATTATATTTTGTAGCATTATTAATAAAAATATTTCATTTTTTAAGTATTTATTTGTATCCCACATTAAAAAAAAAATTCCGAAAACGAAATAAAACTGACAGAAATTTAAAAAAACCATTTTTTTATTTTACGCTTATAAAAATGCATAAATAATTATAATTGTAATAAAAGTCACAGATGATTTAAATATATTTATAACTACAGAATATTATATTTATAGTTGTCGCCACGAAATAATGTGATTGCGTAATCATTGAACGTTTACATGGTATCACCCCTCGATCCGAAAAATTTTATATGTTTCGAAAAAGCCGTTGTTGCTATATACGCGAATGCTTTATAAAGAAGTAAACAATATAATAAAACCTACGTACAATGTATACATAATTTTTCGAATAAAGTTACGACCTACTTCACATTATTTAGAAGTATGAATTAAGTGTTAAGAAGATGAAAAAGATAATAAATATCTGCTTATTATTATATAATTACATTGATTCCTGGTGACGACTATAGTTTCATATTTTCTTATATTTTCTTTTAATTTTTTTAATTTAAAAATATATTCTCCTGAATAAATTCCAGATTTGTTTTTATCAATATTATCTATTAATTTATTTTTATATTTTGAATAAAATACTGGCATTTTTAGCTAGTATATAATGGTTAATATTATTATTAATAATATTTATAATTCGTTTCTTGCTCATTTAATTAAGTATTTATTTAAAAAATAACTTAAAACTAGACACAGAGTCAAATATGACTGTCATATCGCTGGCAATGGATGTGGGGTATGACATATTAGAATATTTATTTAATAAATAATTAATAAACATTTTTACCGATAAGATTTAAACATAAGTTGCAAATATTATTATAAAAAGTTCATTTCTCAAAGTTTGCATGCATGTTTATATAAAATTATAACTAAAATATGAAATATTAAACAAAATGATTTATGGCATATACATATTTTGAATATATAATTAAAAATTGTATGTTTTAATTAGGTTGAGAAATAATAAAGTAATAATAAAGAATTATTGATTTATTTTGTTGTATACAATGTTTCAATTCACTTGAATAATTTAAAATAATTGTATCGTTCATATTTGTAATGTAACAAAATATATGAAAACATCTCGAGTTCCGGGATTCAGGTACAAGTTGAGTTTTGTTGTTTGTAAACAGCACAAAAACAAATTGTGACGCGTAAAGTACAAAAACCAGAACGAACATTTATGACGACTTGCAGAAACTACCAGTTGGACAATTGTTGGTAGACTTTTCGTGCACTGCTACACTTAAAATGAATGCGTACTTCCGGCAGTCCAACTATTGTTAGTTAGTTGTTATAAACTTTTCTTTGTTTATTTATTCGACGTTTAGGGAAGAAATGTTTTCTAACAGGAAGATAACATTGTAATATTCATGTTTATTTACAGTAAATTATGAACATTTTTAGGAACTTTACTTTCTTGTACAAATACAATTAATTTTATTTCCAAAAATGTTTTTTTTTTTTTTAAATTTATTTCAATTTTTGTAACAGTATATTATATAATTTAATGAAATTTTCATGTCCATTTTTTGAGTTACGCAATAAAAACAGTCGAAACGCTGCAGTGAACTATTATTTTGGCTAATACAAATATGACCAAACTTGTAGCATTTAAAGCTCTTTTAATAGTTACTCAAATTTTCCGTAATTTTCACGTCCAGTTATTACGTTACAGAATACAAACTATCGAATAAATATTTCCAACCATTTATGTAAATTAAATCATTCTATTTATTTGTTTTAACAAAATTTAAATATAAAATAGATATTTTACAATTAAGTGCGCAGCCTTTTGGCTTTTTTGATAGTTCTAGTATTGAGAGCTTGACCGTCTTTTGTTTTATTTATTATTGTTAGACAGCCTTCTGTATTTTCCAATTTCTAAATATGATTTACCTTTTACTACCCTTTTAAATTCTTTTAAAAGTTTCAAAAACGTTTAAATACAAAATAAAATTGAGTTCATTATAAAACATTTAAATTTGAAAATTAAATTCAGTACTTATGAATTAGTTCTAATAATTATTAAATTTATGCAATTTCAAGAATCTTAAAATTAAATATGCATATATCTGATTGCATTCATTCTAATTGTAAAATAAAATAAACAAAATAATTGGTTTATACAAAGTTCTATATCCTTTATATTCAACTATAAAAAATGATAGTTTAAATTTGTAATTGAAATAAATAGTTGTGAATAGTAAAAGGAAATTCTTTAGCGTTAAATGAATATAAACATAAGCTTTAAAACATTGAGCTCCGCGTTCGACAAGTGTAAATAAAATCAATCTCACTCAGTTTCTATAGACTTTTCGTTCTTTCAATTTAAATTGTGTGTATATACTGAAGTGACTGAAATTCGTTTCATTTATACCACTTCATGCAATGTGTTCTATATTTAAACACGTTCAACTTGTTATAAAAACAAAAAACCTTTAGTTTCCAAGGCATTTCATATTAATAATATTCTAAATAAGCAATTAACATCAATGTTACATTTATAAATAAAATTAATCTTTGGTTTGAAAATTTATACAAAACAGTTATATATTAAATTGAATGTAAGCAATTTTATCAAAATTGTTTGCTGTTAACGGGTTCCACTACCTTGAGATTTACAATACTTTCAATTAAATTAATTGTTTATACTTTTAAAACGTTTAACCATTTCAAAATTCACTCATTTTCGAATTTATAACAATTAGAATAAATATTTAGTTTTAAGACGCTGACGCTGTACTGTTTTTTTTTGCGTATTTCTCGAAACTATTTTTTTTTTTTTCAAATTGATGTAGAAGATATCTCAAGATCTACTCAAATAATTTTGTAAAAAAAATACGTATCCTTAAAAATATTGTCTAAGATTTAGGATATTTTGATTGGGTGAAATGTTCATTAGTTATAAATTTCTCAAAACTCTATAAAAATTAGAACTCGCATTCCTGCAAATAATTTTTTTTAAAACCCTATATCTTAGCTATTACCTTTCTAAATAAAAAAAATTTTGTTTATTTTTCAAACAATGACTGACAGAGAAAATAAATGCACCATCCGCAAGGATTTTCAAAAAAGGGTTTAACTTATTGGTTTATATCTTTATAATTTTTAAATTTTTTTTTTTTTATTCCTTATTATTTCAGATTATTTATAAAACTACTTTTACTAAATTATGTTATATACGTAATAGTTGCGTCAAAAAAAAAAAAAAAAAAAAATTGG